>VZTJ01000996.1:2583788-2689407 GCA_013397795.1 Orthonyx spaldingii | reverse complement strand
TTTTTTTTTTTTTTTATAAAGTGGATTTAAAGAAATGGGAGAAAACAAAAAGAAAACCCCAAATTCAAGACCTTAATACCCAGTCACTGGTATTATGCTTAAACTTAGGTTAATGCGAGGGACTCAGCTGGAGACAAGCAAACCCAAATGCCTGGTAATAGTGGTGCAGATCTCCCTGCAAGTGGGAGATTTGAGCTGCCATCCTCTCCTCTTCATTCTCTTCTGGTTTTATTTGCTGGACAGGGAGTAGTCCTTTAATAAAAGCATTGACTTGCACAGCAGGCTGTGTGAAAGCCTCTTAAAACCCCCCAGGCAGCTGCTGCTGGGCTAAAAGTGACAGATGACCCCAAATGCAGTAGTTGCTGAAGTTACTCCTACACCACTTGGGTGGTAGATGCAATGTAGCACAAAAATAGCCAGCAGCTTTTCAGCAGCCTTTTTAGGAGCAGGAATCAGTCTTGACCAGACACAAAACTCACTGCTGTCAATTTGTAGATAAAGAGTCATGGTGTGCCAAGAAAGCACATCAGTGTTTCTTCTGCAGGGGAACAGGTGGGCAGAGGGAGCAGCTCAGTCCCCTGGGGCTCCCCTGCTTGGGCATGGACGTTCCTGACACTGATACTGGGTGCAAATTGCTGGTTTTGTTTCCTAAGTCAGAAAACTGTGGGGACAGTCTGCTGAGAAACACATGAAAACTTCACCTTCTTTTGCATTGAGCATGAAATGGTAGCAGTTTCCTAAACTCTCTTGGCCAGGGATGACCTGATAAAGAGGGAACTTCCTCTCTCATTGCGAATCCCCAAAATCTCATGGTTGCATTTTTAATGTCTACTACGAAAAAGTCTGTGGCCGTGGACCACCTGTTTCTGATTCCTACACGCCTCCAAGGAAGTGTTCCCATTAAAAATTCAGAGGTTCTGGCTGCCACTCTGGTTTATTCATCCTGCCCGTGGCCAGCAGTGGTTTCTGTAAACGTTGGCCAGCAGAGCAGTTGGAGCTGCAGTTTGTCTTGGTACAGAATATGGACAGGAGCTCTTGTGAGGAGCCAGCTCCCCAGACTGGAATCACTTACAGTTTAAGCTGAAAGGTCACCTACCTGTCAAAATCTTCACAGCACTGATTTTTCAAGCCATTCCTCATAGCAGGAGGAACTCAAGACCCATTCAATCTTTTCACAGTTACTAAATATGGTCTTTATTCTTGTACCTTGGGTCGAGGCACAACAAGAAGAACAAGATTTGAGAGAGGCTCTTAAAGTTTCATCTTCTGGGACAGAAAATGGGAGAAGGAGCCCTTTCCTTTGGCTTATTTTCCGAGGGAAGGGGTGTCACTTCCTCTGAGACAGCCTGGGACAAGTGCTACACACCAGGCCAAAGTGGTCTGGGAAGCTTTGAAGAAGTATCCATTCCATCTATGAGTTTTTAATACATCTGTAATGAGTTCTCTGGCTGAGCTGTGGGCTTTGGGATTCTCCATCTGGATCTGCACCTTTTCTCCAATTTCCCCCCGTGTATGATGCTGAAGTATAGACATGGCTTGCCTTCAGACGTAGGGGAGGTTCAAATGTCTTGAGATTCAAGACTGAATAGTCCTCTTCAAGTATTGAGGCTCCAGCTGCACTGGTTTCTTGAGAAAACTTTTCATTTTATGTTATCAGTAATGTTTGAGAGACTAAAAATAAAATGAAAAAGAAAAACCTTTTCAGAGAAACTGCTTCAGCATTCACAAAGATACCACAGTTTTCCTGGGAAAAAGATTTCTCAGTTCCAGTCTCTTTTGTGACCAAGGTTTCAACCAGATCTAGTTAAGAACAGCAGCTCACTTCTGCATCAGGGCTTTTGCATGATAAAGGTGCATTTCAATCTCCTGCTTTGCATTAATATTATTTATTCAATGTCAGACCAGGGGACAGGTGGGGTCCTCCTGAAACAGGCAGCAACCAGCAGGGGAGGGAAAGGGGATCAGAGCAGGAATGTCACTCACATTTCTTTCATTCCATGCAAGTATTTTCCCTTTAAAAAAAAATTGGGGGTTTTAGAATTACCTTGATGCAGAATGAGAAAACCTTTAAAATCCTTCAGAAATTTTACGAGTTCTTGAATTAGATGCCCCCGAATTAGTAATTACGTCCATGGCATGTGATGAAGTCTCTCAGGACTGGAATACAGTAGATCTCTACTCAGGTGAGAAACTAAATGCTGGTTTATACATCTACATTAATGCCTGTTTGAGGAAACTTTTCACTGAGCTTCCAGTCTCTGCAAAGCAACAAGTGTGGAGATGTCGGGCATGTAGTTATCTGGTGTAACATCCAATGGGTGATTTGTTCTGACAATTTTTATGAGCAGGGAAAAAACCCCTCATCAAATGTGTGTCTCACTTTCTGACCCCTCTCTGTGGTTCATTTACCTCCTGGAAGAAGCACCTGCTTTCTGCTTTGATGCTCCATTTGCAGCACTTGAGGGAGGAATGATTATAGTGGCACGCAGCCACTGGGTAACTTCTTTCCAGATGTGTGCTCCAGATGGCTATCCTGAGAATCCACCCCAGACCCAGATTTCCTGTTTAGCACTGACAGGCTGGATTCAGGCTGAAACACAATCTTCTGCTGTGCTGTCCTCCTTTCTAGCTGGTAGCATCCAGTGAGTGATGCAAGCCAAACACAGTCCACAGAACACCACACTTTATCTGTTCTTGACTCACAGGAAACATTAAAGATGATGGGTTTAATTAGCCCTCCAGAAGCCTATTTTGATCTGTACAAATGGCTACAATTTGCTGCATTTCATGAAGATAAGAACTGACTCTCTGAAATTCAGTGTGTTGTAATTGGAGGAACTGAGCAAATGCAAATACTACTTTTCTTAAGCATTCAGTGGCTTCTCTCCTTGTTGCTTCTCTCACGTTTTCTGTCCCATCTCTCTGAACAATAGCTCCAGCCTCTCTATTCTTGAGCTCTCTCAGGATGCTATTTGTTTATCATCTTTCTTTAGTAACAACCAGTGTAGCTCAGTGATATAATTTAGCTTTGTGAAGTCCCGATCACAGCAGAATGCAAAGTGGCTCCTCTGCTTTCTCTGGAGTTCAGGAAAGCTGAAACAAAGGGAAGAAAACAAACAGTGCTCTCTCCTTGTGCTCACTTCTCTATCTCTGCCGGCTTCCTAACAAAAGTCTTGTATCTCTTATTTTTTTATAACATGGAATCAATAATTTTTTCCACAAGTTCTCTTGATCATCTCAGGGAACACCACAGAGTTAGGCTGAGCATTCTCCTTTCAAATCCTGTGCCCTGCAGATGTGATACTGGGCATAACAAAGCACATCAGGTCACTCTGTTTCACTATTGATGCTCTTGAGTTGGGATCAAGTAACCTCAGGGTAAAGTGTGACTCCTCTGCAAAAGAACATCTGCTGGGGCACCAGGATGCAGCACAGATCACAAGGAAAGAGGGGAGCCTGGAGAGCCCCAGCAGCTTTGCCGTGGGGGATTTGTTGTTGCCTCCCAGGTTACAACACACAGGTGAGGGATCACAGCACTTGGAGGTGGTGCTGCTGGGTTAGGAGAGACTCAGCTGGTGCTTTCTGGAAGAAGTTGCAATTTTGAAGCTGACAAAGCATCTCAAGATGGTATTGGTGATGTCTTCAGGATTTAAAAAAAAAACCAAGGGAATTGTAGCCAACAGAGGCAGGAGAGTCTGGAGCTCCATATTGTAACTTTTAAAAGGCTTCAGCCCTGATGTGTGTCTCGTAACTCCCTCCTGGGACACAGCAAGAGGATGCAGCCAAGGCTTGGAGAATGTGAAATCTGGCCAAAACCATAAGGACACAGAGCTCCCCAAAGCCTCGGCGTGGGGTTGTGCCAAGGAGCCTGGTGACCTCTAGGGCCACCTGGAATCACAGCACACAAGGTGTCCAGTGCATGATCACAGCATGAAACCCCAGATTTTGGGAGCCTGTGGCAGCTGGAGCCTGTCTGTGTGGTGCTGCAGGAGGAGAGCAGCACTGCTCACTGCACTGCTTTCCATCAAGTCTTTGGGAGCACTTTCAATACCTTATTCCAGGAAATATGCCAGGAAAGGGCAAACATACCAGTTATTTATAGGCCTTCTTATGGCCTTCCTTATTACTGCCTGGAGTCCATCAGGGTAGGCATTTATGTACTGCTCTGACCTTTTCTGCCAGTTCAGAGAACACAGACCCTCTGGTTCTCTACTGACCTTCCAGAGTACTCTCTCTTGGGAAGATAGGAATAAGAAAAGAATCTTGAGAGGAAGAACCATTTTCCTCTCATTAAAAGATCTGCTGTAAGCATAACTGGCCAAGAAAGAGCTTTTGTAGTCTTCTGGCTTCTCCTGTCATGGGTGTGAATCAAGCAAGGAATTTTTTGTTTTGTCACCTCGGCTCAGGATGATAGGGATAACTTTTGTTTGTGTGAAGTCACTGGTGGGAAAGTTTTCAGTATAGTGCTGTTTTCTCTTGTGAAAACCCGCAGCAAAGACTCCATGAGTCTTTGCTGCCCTGATCTGGATTGACTTATTCAGTGCATGAAGCAGATCATCAGCATCACCAGGGATTTCCCCTCATCCTGTGGTGGAGAGATCAGTGGAGAGAATGAACCAGTGCAGGAGAACATGCAGGCTGATTAGTGAATGCACACATATTTTCATGCTTAGAGACCTTTGTAATACCTCCCCTGGCATTAGGTGCTGCTTGTTGACTCTTGTGTTACAAAAGGTCAGTGGTACCCCCCTCCCCAGGGCCACTGCTTATCACAGATGGTATTTATGTTTGGCTAAACTTCAAACAATTCTGACCTTCTTATTTATTTTTTTTTTTAAGCTGTGTGATTTAGTATTTTTTGGAGGGTGGGTGGAAGAAGAACTCTTCTTCCAGTCTTTCCAAGAGTCACCCAGGGGAGCTGTTACTTTGCAAAGGCCAAGTTATCTCCTTTAAGACATATTTTCTCAGAGAATGAAATAATTTAAAACCTAATTTTCTTACTTAAAAACCTGGAATCTCTGGTGTGTGGGCGAGGGAGATGCAGATGTTTTCAGACACTTGGGAACTGCTTACTGGTTGGTTTAAAATACTTAGCTATTTGCATGCTTCATTTTGAGGTATGCAAAATAAATGGAACCATAAATCACTTCTTAAATATTCTATTTTGTCCTGGGTGACTGGAAATAACAGATGCTTGCTTACAGGTGGGATTTAATTTTGCTCTAAGTTAGCAATGGGTTAGAAACCAGAACACCAGATCTCAGCCCCCTAAAGCTTTGGGCCTATTTACATCTGTCTTGGGAATTTTGTGAGGCATAAGACTTGCATTAAGTGGGTAACAGCTGTAATTCCAGATCAGAGTCATCTTCAACACTGGCACAGTTAGAGTCCAGGGCTGAGGGAATGCTCCCAACTTTCTGGTTACAACTGCTGGGAAAGTAGGGAGGTGTTTAGATGCTGTGGGTAGGGCTGTAACTTCTGCCTTTTGCAAAAGCTTATTGAAAGTAATAGATCTGGAGAGTAGGAGGCTGCCAGAAGGAAACCCGTGGCACAGGCTGGACAGGCCACAAGTTTAAAGCCCCCTCATGCACTCCCCAGCTCCTCCTGGCAGTGTGTGCAGCCCCACACAGGGAGGTGAGGCTGAGCTGTAAATGCCTGGAAGAGCCAGATGTGCACGGGATGCCCTCCTTGCCTGTCAGCCCTGCCAATGCCTTTTCTTTTCGTGCAAGAAAAGAAGGGAGTGGGACAAAAGAGGCTGTGCTCCTCTGCCAGGAGGCTCGTGCTCTCTGCACAGCTCCCTTTGCAGGGACACTGCTGCAGGGTGAGATTAAGTCATGAGGAGGGATTGCATGGGACAGAGAATCAGTGTTATGCCATGTTTCTTGCATTTATAAAACTTCATAGAGATGTAGAATTGTACCCAGCAGCCAGACCATGAGTTTTAAGCAAAATTTAAATTGGAGGTCCCAGCCAAGGGGACCAGGCCTCTCTCCAGTATATTTCTAGGCAGGAGGAGAACCATTTAAAGCCCTGTCTGGAATCTGTGCAGGCAGCTGCTCCTCAGGGGATCTGGATGTGTGGGCAGTGGCCATGGTGGTCAGCAGCTCTTGTTGCAAAGCTGAGCCTGCTGAGGTTGAGAACTGCCCATTGCTGTGCCAAATGACTTCCACTGTGCCCCGGGTTCTGTCAGGCCATGCCCTGAGCTCCCAGAGCCTGGCTGTGCCAGGGGTAGCTTCGTAAGGGTGTTGGGATGCGCCTCTGGAGGCAGAGATTTCCCACTGCTGGGGATCTGCACTGGGCAGTCATGCTGGTGGCTGGGACTACCTGGAGATCCAAAACTCTCACGACTGATGAAAAAGATCATATGTCTTGTACACTGCCCTAATTTTTCTTGCATCTACTATGCACAGAATTTGGGATCATTTTGTCAGGCCCCTTTAGGCAGGCTCCTGCTAACATACTGAGAAATTTGACTTACATTTAACATTTTTCCATTTCCTTTCCTGCTTTTTCTACTTAATAGGATCCCTGGTGACACGGAAGTCGAGAAAACTGCAAGTGATTTAACAGCAGATGTGGCTGCCTTTGCATTTGCCAAGTCACTGCCTCGTTCACTGCAAACATTTAGTTTTTCTTTGAGCTTCAGGTGAAGGAGTCTCTCCAGCAGTAATCCTGCAGAGCCCAGTGTACACACTTCATCTTCTGTGCTGGGCCCACAAGGCCAGCTTGGTGAGGTTTGGCTCAGAGAACTCTTTCCAAGTTTACATTTAAAGTTCAGCCTTGACTGAGAGGATTCTCCATCACAACGGCATCTTCATTACTATCAACTTGTAGGAATGAGGAGGGAGAGAAAGAACAGCACTTTTGGGGTGGATTTTCAGGCAGAGTGCTCTTAGCCTGTGAATAAACTGGGTTTCAAGGTGGTGCTGATGATTTTGCTTGCATCCACCAGAGAAAGGTTATTGAGCATTCAGTAAATCTCATGGGGATCAGTTATAAAGAATGGTATTTACAGGAGGGTAAACCATAAATCTTTATGACCTTCTAGCAGTTAGCAGCATTTAAAGTTGCGTTATTCTCTTCTTCTTCCTGTAGACAAGGCTTTGATAAAACTATCTGTCAGTTAACTTAAATAATCCATGGGCAGCAGGACCTTTCCTGGGTAAGAGGAGAAATGACTCGGTTGAATTTTAACTTGTTTGCTTGTTTTACCTCATGACAGGTTTGGGGTTTTTTTTCCCCCTCGAAGATTAAAGATTAATTTCACTTTTTGATGTATTCCCTGGAGAACATTTGCCTTGACAGGAGGCAAACCCAGGCCCCCCCATGGTCACCATTGTCTTCTTCTCTGATCTTGTCAGGTGGGCGATGACAACAGGACTGTGGAGAGCTGAGCAAAGCAATCTCTGTCATTCAGACTGTTGCAGGTTTGATCCCTGCTGTCACTTTTCTATGAATTTCACATGCACAACACGTGTCTCCCCTTGTTACAAATTAGCACTTGGTATTTTTCAGGCTACCTGGGATAACCTCTCTATTAAATAATTGAAATGCATCTTATTTTGATTTTACGGGTTTTTAGTTGCGGTGTTTTGATTCTCAGTATTTTACTTGCTTAATAAGAAATTTGAAAGTTGCTCCTTTTCCTTGCTCTTTCATTAATCTCATTCAATGCCATAATTTTTTGTCTGTTGAGTTTCACTGACTTTTTAACGCTTACTGTGAACAGGTTGCATGTCTTTTATTTATAAACTTTCCAAATCGTTCTTTGTCTTCCTGTCAGCAGTTTTAGGCTGCAGTAGGCTCTGGGTGCTACAGAGCACCCATATTTGAAGTCATATGTGATTCCCTACAAAAGGAGACATGAATATTTGAAAAGGAAAAGCGAGTGTCTGTGGCTTGGAAGCAGACAGTTTTGTTTTGTCATTTGTAAATTATGCAGTGCAAAAGCTTTCATAAATAACTGGTAATGTATAAACATTTACCGTCTGGAGCAAGATTAATTCATACATTTGTTTGAAAGAAAGGTACACATTGCTCCAAGGGTTTGGTTTGTGAAGCGTTTAAGTACTTGCTTATGTCCTGCTGAAGCCAGGGAGATACTGTAAGTACAGATGGAGCCAGCTTTCCCTACCAACTTCTGCTCAGGTGTGATTTGCAAATGAAGTGTTTTGGCTGGGGGGAACACTTTCTCTGGAAAAGCAAGCAGTGACACATGGCACAGTCATTCCTGGCTCCCGGGCACTGCGTGGGGACGCCACAACAATGGGGGAATTAACTGATGCTGACAATTCAGTGATGGGGCTGGTGTGGCACAGCGTGGGGAGAGCTGGTGCTGCCTCCTAGTTCTGTGTGCCCTTTGCTTGAAAATTAACAAACAGATGGCTGGTTGGAGTTGCTTGCTTCCCCTTCCCTCCTCAGGTGCTCGTTTTATGCTAACGGCAGCCATCTGCTTAGGACTGTTGACTTGAACCTGTGGAAAATAAATACTGAATTGGTTTCATTCTACTCTAAGTGACTTTTAAGCTTGGAACATCCTGCTGAAGCATTGCCACAGTCCTGTCTGTGCCTGTTTCTGCTGTGGCACGGGAATGTATATTTAATGTCCTGACTGTGGGGTAGTAAGGACTAGTTCTGAACATCAGTGTGTGATGTTATGTTTTGCTGCTGTCTGGGGGGCGATTCGTACTCTCTAATGGGTATCTCACTGTGCTGCTTTGTACAGTGCAGCTGGACTCCTCATTATTTACCCTTTTTATTCTAAAATTATCTGCCAGTGCTCCTTCTGCTTGTGACCAGCTGAAGGCAGGCAGGAGTTTCCTGCAAGCCCCTGCCATATATAAATGAGGGTACCGTGCTCTATTTTATTTGCAATCTGCTCATTTAAGAAAATACTTTATCATACAATTTTCAGGCTCCAAAACAAATGCCTCATTATTTCCTTTAGTCCTCCCAGTCTCTGGGGATCCATCTTTCTCTATTTCTCTCTTTACCTTTGTTGCTGTCCTCTTCAGCGGATGCCAAGCTCCTGGTAAAACAGGTCTGACTGATCTTTTTATTGGCACTTTGCTTCCAGTTCTGAAATGTATCAAATTTGTTTTTGAAATCCTACAGCATTGTGGGAACAATGTTATCCCGGTGCTGCACATCTCCATGGCCCTTCCTGCTGTGATGTGTGCCCAGGCTTCTGCCCTGCCAGGCTCTGAGCCAGTGGCTGTGCCCCCCATCTCGTGTCTGTGGGTGCAGCTTGTGCTCTGAAGGGCAGGTTTTGTCAGGAAGGGAAGCATGAAATACAATGGCATGAGCAAAATGCGTGCAGATGGAAAGAATAAAGCTCAGAGCTTTAGAACCTGGCTCAAAACCTCTTTGAAAATGCAGCCAGTTAGGCTAGATGCATCCCAGGTGTAAAACTGTGGACTTGAATTCAACACTGCTGTAACCCTGGTGCAGTGGCTGTCTGATACACTCAAAAACAATCCTGGAGCAGAAACCATTGTCATGAGGGACTTACATCTTTTACACCAGCAGACACTGTGGTCTAATGGGGTTTTTTTGCATGGATGTAGGCATGTATACAAGGAGATCACTCCTGATCTTCTTACACAGAGGACATGGATTAAATATTGAAAATTTTAGCACTAGGTCCTGTCTCAGACAGAAAAATTCCTTTGCCACCACCACAGCCTCCCTTGTGTTGTAAATGGTGCAGCTTCTCCAAAAGGAGGGCACCTGTGAAATAATGAGCACTGCTGTCCATCAGTTCCTAGCAGCAAGTCAGGAGAGATGTGAGTTGCTGCAATCGGCTAAAAACTTTACTGAGAAAAATCATAATGGGGGTGAAGTACAATAAATAAAAAAATGAAGGCAGCCAACATAGAGTAAAAGGAACATGACTAAAAAGAGGAGAAAAGCAGAATTTGAGTGGAAAAGAATTTAGTGAAATCATGGTGGAATGGGCTGAGTTTGCAGGTGAGAGGTGCTCTTTATTTATCCATTAGAATTGCATTTTGAGTCTTTTGTCTGCTTCTTTGTGCAGCTCTGCTACCTCTTCTCAGGATTAAGTTTCCCCAAATGAGCATAACTAATCCTTGCTTGCCTACTTAATGCCTGCTCCTTTTTCTTCTTAGAACATCTTTGAGAAAGCTGCGGGCACTGTTGCAATTCTTAATTCAGTCTTTTCAGGCTGGAGGAGGGGAAAAAAAAGAATTTGAACAGCAGTCGGTGATGCAGGAATTTCCTAAGCTTTGCTCCCAGGTCTGCACAGGGTTAGATAATTCATTTTTTCACATTGAGGCTGGAGGTCCTGCAGTTACCTGAGAAGGTGAAGCAATGTTTGCATGAGGCTTGTAAGGTGCTGAGTGATGCTGACAGTGTTAGTTTGGGATCAGCCACTGCAGCAGGAACGCTGTGGTGGCAGAGCTGCAGCTCAGAGGATGTTCTTCTCCAAACCTGGAGTGCTGCAAGTGAAAGCAGCAGAGGAAATGGGCTGTTCTCATGAGTTTATAGCATTTGTAGAACTCAAGACTTTGCCTGTGTCTGTTGTTTCTGTTGTTTCTGCACTGAGCAGTGCAGTGTGTTGTGCACCAGGGCATAGGAGACACTGTGTGAGCACATGGGGATTTTGGGGTTTAGGTACCAGGTTGTTCTTTTCTGTTTTTCAGAGTTACAGTAGAGCTGGAAGTCCACGATGAAACATTCAGCTGTGTTTCTCTCTATCACAGCAGACATCAGGTGGTCTGGAAGGCTGGAGGTCCTGGCAGCATTTGTGGAGTTTTTCAGCATAGTTTTAAGGTCTGATGATAATTTCTAGTCTCCAACGTGGATGTGGTGATTTCAATTGTTCTCTGAGACCAATTCAGCTTCTTACCACTTTTTATGGTTGGAAATTGCCTGCACCAGTAGCAGATTTCACCAGTCAGTGTTGCTAACCTGAGGGCCAATGACTTGTTTTTGAAAAAATGACCCAAGTGCTGTTCCCATCCTGTACTCTTCTGCTGCTATGTTCCTCTTGTCATCCAAAGGGAGGTTAAAAATGCACATATTTACTATAGCCACATTTCCCATTAATATAGAATTCAAAACACAATATGATAGGAGTATCAGGCAAAAAATATACCCCTAAAGGTGCAAATGAATTTAAACAAATTAATGGTATCAGAAGTCGCTTGGCTGTGGGTGGGATTGGAGAAAGCATTTTGGAGGTTCTTGAACCTGGACTGTTTGCTTGATTTTTGCTTTGAAGGAGGGTTTGTTTTGTATGGTGACTGCTCCGTGGTGTTTGGACTCTGTGATCCGCCAGTTGATCTTCACCTTGAGGAAAAAAATCTACAAAACCAAATCCCAACGAACGACTCAGAACGACACAGGTTTTACTGTATCTCTTATTAGCAATGAGAAGTGAACTAACTGCTGGTTCCTGTGGGTCTGCTTCTGCCTCGATGATTTCTTAATATCTTTTGTTTCCTTCAAAGGTTAATCTCCTTTAGCGACCCAGTGATATCTGGCTCCTTGCCACATGCACCTGCTTTTCTCAGCTGGGTCTTCAGTAGTGACCTTATAACTCTGTAGACAAACAGGATCATTGTTGATCTGTCAAATCCAATATCCCTTTGCTTAAATGTTAGATGGATTTATGTTATTGCTTTGGGAGGCAATAATCCAGAAGGGAATTCGTTTTGCAGGGAGGTCTTCTGCCTTGCTAAAGGGCTGTTGGTTGAATGAGTCACCTCTCTAACATCATCCCGGTTGGTTTGTTTCTTCATTTGCTCATGCATCGATTTGTTTCTCGAATCAAAGTCTGATCCTTCCATCTGAGGTTTGGTAATCCTCCCTTGCAGCCAATGAAGGGCTGTCTCTGACTTAGCAATGCTGTGCTTACGTGCCTGAGGCTTCTCTGTGTAATGCCTTTGCAGAGACAAGAGAGCAGATGAAGGCCAGTTATCATTTGGGCCCTGCTGCTCCTTTGGTTGCTTACAACAGCAGTTTTAGAACCCAGGGAAATGAACAGTAGGGGCAGCAAATAAGAGTTAACTCAGCCAAAAGCCACAAAACCAAGTGCAACTGGCTTTGCTGGAGGCTTTGGGAAACCACTGTAAATGCATGACTGTGATCTCTGCTGCTCAAACTTCAGAGCAGTGCCAGAAATGCAGATTAATGGCTGCTCTACTAAACATTATCACGTGCTCTTCTTTCTAGGAGTGGGTAGAGTACACTGAGCTTAGTGGAACAAAAATCCATTGCAGCAGAGCGCCTGAAATGAAGTTTGTTAATGGAGGGACATTTAATGGTATCTTCTATGGTTGTTTAGTCTGTAAAAAAGCATTTTCCAGCTGGCTGTGGGTCTGACTTGGCTAGAAGAGGAATACATATGCATTTGGTGTCCAGGGTTTGTGAGCTCTTACCTGAATTGCTGGCTGTGTGGGGGCCTCTCTCTGGAAGCAGGATGTGCTTGCTTGAGCTGCAGATCTGACAGACCCCTCTTTTCTGAGACATTAATGTCGCTTTTGGCACCTCCACTGCTCAATGGTTTCAGCAGCAACGTTCACCGTTTCCTTTTAAACATGCACTTTTAGCATTTAGCTGAGGAGTAAAAGCATCTTAATGTGACAAAGAGTTGTTACTTGCTGACCACGAATTCAGCTCAGACAATTGTTTCCCCTTCTGACCAGAGAAAATAGCTGTAAATAAATCAAAATCAGCACTTTAAGCATGGGCTGTTCCTTTCATGGATATCCACGTGGAGACCAGCCAGACCAATGGAGCCCAGCTCCATAATGGAGCTGCTACTCAAGGCAGGAATATAAATATTAACAAATTCAAAAAGGCTTCTCCGAGTGATAGAAAACCAAAAGTAGCTTGAGGTGAGGTTATTTCATTTCACTACAGACTTGTGGAAAGATACGAGGACCCAAGCAAACTGCTGAGCTAATTATTTTTCAAAAGTGCTTTGGTTTATTTGGCTTGTAAAACCTCACAGTGATGGTGGCTCTATATATAACTCTTTATTTGTCATGTTGTTTACACAAACCCTATCTGTTCATATATTATGTGCCCTGATTTAGCCCAGACAGGATGTGATGCAATTTCTTGGACCTGCTATAAGAGCAAATGTGTGCATTTATTTCCTTAAAAGCTGATCTATTATTTCATGATGCATATTTGCTTGAGCAGGCCAGGAGGAGAGTGCACGCTGAGTGTTTTGTACTCTGTGGTGACTGAAGGCAGCTACACTTGTGCATTTGAAAATCTCCTCTGTTTGCAGCTGTGAGTGCAGCAATGGGGGGGACGTGGGTGCCCCTGCATTATGAATATTCAGAATGAATGTCAAATGAACCAATGTACTTCCTCTTCCTTTTCTATTTTTTTGCTTCATCTTGTCATCATGTGACCAAGAAAAGGAAAATTGTTGACAGCCACTGTGTACATAAATGGGAATTATTAGAGAAATCCCATGGTCATTTAGCTGTCCTTCTTTTGTGTGCTTTGAGTATAGAAGATGGGTCCCACTACAAATTGATGCTATGGGAAGTCCTTGTTTGTGGGGAGAAGGAAATTGTGGGTTTTCCTCTGTAGGACTCCAAAGTTTCTCAGAATATTTTTATTCTGATGCTCTCTGTGCACTTTCTTCCTTGAGGTTGTTCAGAAGCTCTAGGCAGATTTATGATGTGGTTTTGGGTCGTGGTCATTTTAAAGGGATTATTTTGCCTCCTCTGACCTGATTAGAAAGGTAACATTGCTGCAGTCATCTGTTAGCAATGGGACTCTTTATGGATTACACAGAACAGGGGCATGAATTGACCTGGAAAACAATTTGTTGTGAATCCCCCAAAGGAATGTTAAAATTTCAGTAGTAAAAGATTGTTCTTTCCTCACCTCTGCAAGTTGTGAGTCATTAGGGATAAGTTCATTTTGTAGGGAGTGTTTTCTGTGGTTAAAAATTCATCCTGCTAAATATTGCAAGAGAAAATACATTGATAAACCTGGAGCGTCCAGTAGCCACAAGCACTCAGCTTTTTCTAGCTTTGTAACAAATGAGTACCACAGGTCTAGGATATGTTTCCCATCTCTTTTTTCCTCTCCTAGCCTGTCATGGATGACTGGGCAGTTGGAACTCTTGAAGTCACTGTGTTAAGAGCAGCAGAACTCAGAGAAGGAGCTGAGGTTTCATGACAGAGGTCTGAAAGAAGCTGTGTGCTGGGCAATAGCAGTTGGTCTCTGCCTCAGAAGAAGCTTAGCCCAGCTTTTGCAAGCTCGGTCAGAAGGTTGCTTTGCTGTTATTTTTTTATCTGAAAAGACAAGGCAGCTGTATCAGCACAGTGGGAACCTCCTTGTCTCAGCCTCAGTTACCCCCCAGCACATCTTTCTGCCTGTCCTGACGGCTTGTAGCAGGTGTAGCACCAAAGGCAGAGAGCCTTTCTGTCTTGGTGATGAAAACACATGTTTAGATTGACATAAAAAAATGCAGTAAGTAAGATTTATTCCATTACATTCTGTTTGCTGGCATTACAGCCACATACACGACATCAGTGACACTATCAATGTTTGCTGTGTTTTGAGTACAGATGTTTGCTGATGTATCGTCCTCTGCCAGATGCTAGTAAAAAACTGTTACCATTAAAAAAACAAGCCATAAAATGTTTCCAATATTAAATAAAACTCCAGAATTGTTCCTTTAACTGAATTTTTAAAAATAATCTGTTTGGATGGTGAAATGAGTTTTGAAGGAGATTAATGTGGTACTGTGGAAAAAGCTGAAGCAAAGTTTGTATTTCTGCATGCTGCAGTACTGGAGAGATATTACAGAAATAAATAAAACCAGTGGTGGTCACTATAATTGGGAGGAGGATAAAAAATTGAGCTCTTTGGAAAAGTTTGGAAATTATATTATTCCTGTTAAAAATGAGGCATCTGCTGAATGGAATGAGGGGCTAAAAAGCAAGACTTTAAGGGACTGAAGGAAACTCAAGAACTGCATGGAACAAGCTCTGAAAGGTGACATCTAAAGTTGGTGACACCTGCCTGTTGACTGCCTGTGATTTGTGCAGGAAAAATGAGCATCCTGAGATTCCCTAAGAAGCAGGACTTACGTGATGTTGATTCACCTCTCCCACTGTTAGGAAGGGGTGCATTTACATGCAATCCAAGAACTTTCCTCGTGGGATGCCACGTGTGTGTGACATGTGCAGGCAGCTGGTTGTCTGGGAGGGATGAGGCGTGGGACCAGGACAGAGCTGAGCTCAGAGCTGTCCCACATTTGGAGTGGGGCACCAAACCTCCAAGTCCTCTTGGACGGGAAAGGGCTGGGGAGAAAGGAAAGCAGAACAACAGATTTTTTTGGGGGGTGAATTTTCTCTGTTCCTGACCCACACAAACCATCCCTGCTGTAAGTTATGTGTCTATTTCCAATTTCTGCTCCTGAAATTGGTCATTATCTATTTGGAAGAACACTTTTTGTGGGTATGAAGTCAGCTTTTTGCTTCCACAAGGAGGGAATTATTTCAAAGGTCAAACATGTGCTGGTCTCGTGTGCAGCCTCACTTATGGTCCCACTCAGCCCCATGGCAGCAGCTGGCACATCCTCCCTGCTACATCTCCTTTTTGGGCCATGGGCTGTCATGAGAATCACAGCTTTTGTTTCAAATTCCCTGTGTTTTGATTTTAGTTAGTTGAAATATAAATTAGAGTTAACAGAATACCTCTGACTTAGATTTTTGCCCTCTCATTTTTGCTTCAGGCATTCTGCTTTAGGCAGCAGCTAAAATGGGATCCAAACTAAGGAAAAGCCCACAGGTCCTGACTCAAAATGCTGTTTCATGTTTAAAGGGAAAGGTTGGGTTATCAACGCTTTGTAGTGATGCCTGCTCAGCGGGGATGGTACATTGAAACTTGCAGCGTGTTTGGATCCTGCTCTGCAGCCACAAAGAAAGCAAAAGGATTGAGGTCCAATTTGAACTGAACGAGGGAATTTGTGGAATGCATAGTAAATTGTACCTGGAGACTTGAAAAGACCTGATTTTATTTGGGTTTTTATTTTTTGGTTGGTTTTTTTTTTTTTTTGGTACATGACTTCAAAAACACAGCAGGACTGATCTAGAAAAATTTAAGTTTAGTTTCTTACGTGCAGCTGGAGCTTTGCATACATAAGCGTTTTTCTATAGTTTGAGACTCATGTTGTCTTTGGATACAAACTAAGTTACAAAAGCAAATACAATTTCCTAGAGGAAAGGCTGCTGCTTCTCCAGTGCTGCCCTGCCTCTGTACCTGCTCCCACACTGTATTTATAAACCACAGTTCAGGCAGGGATATCTCAGTTTTACTCGCTCTGCCTTTGCTGTTTTTACAGTCGTACTATTCAGGGCATAATTTTCTTATTCAGTCCAATTTGCATTGCTGCTGTCTCTTTTTACAGCTATCTCTTTCCAGCTATGCCCGCTCGCTGCATTAGCCTGTAAATGCAGACATCAACTACTGGAACTTCCCAGAGATTGATTTTACGGGACTTAACTGGGAATAAAATGATACCAATAAAATCTTTTCCTTACTTTGCCTTGACAAACTGCAGGCACACTCTGCCATGCATCTTATGAAGGGTTCTCCTTTAGTCTGTGAGTGGTCCCATTTTCCTGGAAAAAGGGAAGAGGGGAATGCTGCTCATGGTGTGTGGCTATAGCAGAATCTGTAGCCTTGTAAATAAGGGGCTATTTCTCTCAACTGGAATCATAAACTCCTCCACTTTTTTTTTTTTTTCCCAATTACCAGCAGTTGCCATCATTTGAAAGGTGGTAGCAGAGCTCTAGCTGAACAAAACTGTTTTAAAAATGAGAAAGAAGAGTTTTTCCCTGATTTTTATTTCTAGTGGGAGAGGAGGGGATGAGAAAGGATCCGCATCCAGTGCTGCTGAGCATAGGAGGGCTCTGACCTTGGCAGAGCCGGCGTTTGAACCGAGGAGTCCCTGTAAGCTCTGTGGGAATTAGTTACACAGGAAACAGGTGGAGAGAGGATGTGACAGATACCACCTCAGGAGATGGGTCCTGTGACTGTGAGCAATTGGAGACCTTACCTTTTAATGGGGAATGCTGGAGTCCGAGAACATGGCAGGGAGGGAAATGTTGGCAGCCCTCAGAAAGTGAATGATGCTGGGAGAGGTTATAGGCGAAGTGACAGAAAAAACAGACTGATTTGGGCACACAAATGTGACAACACAGACTGTTCCCACGAGAAAAATTTTCCTGTTTTTAACGAGGATTGTAAACACAAGATAAGGTGTTCAGAGCTGCTGTGGGAACAGGCGGTCGAATGCCTGTGGCCAATCAGCCCCGGGGAGTGAACGGCTGTGGCCAATCCCAGTCAGCGTTCATTTTGTATATAAAAGCTGTATTTAAATAAATAATTCCCTTTTCTTGGCAATCTCATCTTGTGTGCCTCATTGTTTCGACATCAGCTCAACAGTGACACACAAACTCTTCTTCAAGGAAAGCCCTTTCTTTAATAAAACTTCTTTCATCATATAAACTTCTTTACTCCTATGCTAATTATGCACCTTTCTTTTATGCTGATTTCTTTTCTTTATCTCAGACCAAAGGTTATTTCCTCCCTTCTGCTTCAGATGTCATCAAAATATATTTATTTGTCCTTAAGAAACAGTATTGCTGTTATTAATATAGCAGTAGCTGTGTTCACAGGATAATGAAATATCAGAAAAGCTTCAGTTTGCTGAGCTACAGAAATGTGATATATAGGAAAATAGTAAAAGTATGGTGACAGTTTCAGAGAAAAAGCATGATGAGAGCTTGGGGATTAGTTATTGATTTCCAGTGATTTTTCTTTGTAGTATTTCCTACATTGTCTCTGCATTAGAATATTTCTTTTTTGTTATTGCCATTTTCCTTTAAGAAATTCAAGATCAGATGTTAAGACTGCTGTTTCCCAAAAACCATGGAAATAGTTGAGCCAGTGTAGTTATGAATAACAACATTTTTGATGTAGTGGAGCCCTTCAGAAGTTCTGTGTTTAGTGGACAAATGCCGTTGCTCTCAGGTACATTTTCATCCTTGTGCCTGGTTAATTGGACTCATGGTGAATGCTGGTACCAGGTTCCTTTTTAACACAGCCAGATGTGAACAAAAATATCGAGACAACAGCTCTGGGACTCTTTCAAGAATCCTTTAATGTTGATGGGAATTCCTTATTGACTTCAAAGGGGAAAATTCTGCAGTGGTGGCAGAATTTACCTTACCTGATTTAAAGCCTGGGATGGGGCATGGTGTTCCCAGCCTGGATTTCAGCCCTGATGGAGGTGCTGGCCCATAGCTGAGGCACGCGCCCGTGGTTTCTGAGCACATCTGGCAGAGCCCAACCCCAGCTCCAGAGCAGCATCCATTGCTATGCAATTCCTGCCTCGTGTCTGTTCCCTGCTGTCTGAGCTGGTTTCCCTTTAAAGCTTGGTTTTGAACAGTGCTCACTTGAAATGTAAGATGTAGACCTGAAATCAATTCTGCTGTAGTGCCTTTCTAATCAGCTGGCCTCTGGCTTGTATTTTGCAATAGCCTGCAGGGATTTTGTGCAGCAGGGCTCTGAGTGGGCTTGTGCCTTTCAGCAGAGAACATGTACATGGAGGGGAGAGCACCTGCTGATTAATCTCCAATGTCCTTCCCAAAATTGGCTCCTTCCATCACCTCTCTTGTGTCTGCCACCAAGTACATGAAAATAGTCTCATTAGACAGGTGGGAAGACCTGTGCAAGGAGCCCGTTGAATTTATCTTTTCAGCAGAACAATGAAATATGTGATATTATCAACATCTGAACTATTTACATCCTACTGCTCCATCATTTCAGAGTATTGGATTTGGCTAAACAGTCCAATTCTAAGTGCATACAGGCATATTGCCAGGGGAGAGAGGGAAGTTGAAGTGTTGAGAATCCTTTTTTCTGAAAGTCTCATGAAAACTGATAATTTTAAACTGCTGTCTAAAACTCAGACCCCGTGGTGGCACATCTTGATCAAAGTGATCCTAATATCAGAGATTAGCCCTTAGTTACCCATTGAGGAGGATTCCTAGCCAGGAACATCGTCCTGCTCCTTTCATGGATCTGCCTCATCAGCTCCCACAAGGACTAAATTTCTTTCTCTGCTTGTATTGGGTAAAAGTCCAGAGCATGTTTGCATGGGGCACAAAAATGACAAGGCTTTAAACCACACAGGTTTTTAAAATCAGCTGTAAATCTGCTGCCTTCAGAAGGACTCCTTCAGTGGATATAGCATACAACAACCCCTTGGCAGCTACTGCAGTTGCATCCCCTTGCAGCACAGGCTGTTCCAAGTCCAAATGACTTTACTGGGTCTCTTTGGGTGCCTTGCAGTGAAACGTGATCCTGGAAATCAAATCAGTGCTGGTGTATTGACAGATTGGGACTTGAGGGCAGTGTAAATGCGAGTTGGGCAACCACAGGGACAAACATCCTGCCATGGCTTCAAAAAGCTCACAAGGATTTTTTGAATGTATGTCTCTGATATAAAATATACTGGACTGAGGGCACCATACACGAGCTGGATTCGCTCTCATCCAAAATGCACTTATCAGCATGATGGAATTTTACCAAACAATCATATTTAATAAGTTTTGCCACAGCTTATCCTTGCTTACATGGTCCCTTTGTTGGCTTTTCCTCTGAGCCACAGCGATGTCTCAAAATGAGCTGAATTATTTTTTTTTTCTTCCCCTCCAGCAGCAGCCATTCCACTTCTGCAGAAAAAAATCCATTTTGTGAATTACTTAATCTGAAACCAAAGCTCAGGGAAAGCCCTTGTAATCGCAGCACAGGTCACGTAGGGGTCCTCAGCTGCTCATTTAGGGACAAATAGTAAGTAGCAGGTTCCGAAAATGCTCAGCAGGGAGAAACTTGTTTGTGGAAGGAAGTTATTCTAGAAGAGTGACAGCACACCTGTGCTTACTGCTCACCCAGTTGTACATGAAAACAAGCACAAATTGGCACTGATGGCCCAAGAATCTGCTAAAAACTGTAGATCTTAAAGTTCTGTACATTCTTGCTTTTGACAATCCGTTTGTTTGTGCCAGTGGGAAGGAACTCCCAAGGCTGCCCCTGAGCTGATGCTCAGTCTGTTGCTGCTGAAGCAATGGGATTTTTGTGGCACAAAGGGGTGAAAGATGGTGTTCACAGCAAGGGGAGGACCTTGTGCTCGGGTTTCATCTCACTGTACCTTGGTTCCTCCTCTCTCTCCACTGTCTTTGTTTTCAAATAGGTTTTCAGTGAAGTTGTTGCAGGGAACTGTCTGCATCATTTAGTTCTACAAATCATGGTCTACAGTCTTGTTGTACAAATCACTCCCTTGGCTGAAGGGGGAGAGAAGGCCCAGTCAAACCAGGTGGATTTTTTTCTCACCTATATGGGATTTATCTTTTTATTGCCTTGTTATTATCTTTTTCTTTTCTTGATGGCGCTTCCTGCTGATCAGTGGTTGAGACTGGGGCTAGAAGCACATCTTTATGGGTTGGACATTCTGATTTGGATGGCTTTTTTTTTTATTGTGCCTTTACCAGCATAAAGGCTGTGTCCCTACCTGCTAAGCTGTAGGATAGAAATTATATTCAAAATTAAGCTGATCTTCCATTTGAATGTGCACTTTTTTATTATGTATTTAGCTGCTGACTGTTTGTGTCAGCTTGCTCCTTCCTTTCTTCTCCATCCTAGCAGAGGTGCCACTGGCAGGCTCATACCCAATACCTGAACCCAGTTTTAGGAATAATTTCAGAGCAATTCCAATAAAAAGAAAAGAACTTTTACTTGAGGAAAAACAAGGTGGTATCACAAGAGAGTGAAAAAACTCAGAAGAGTTATTCTCTGTGTTTCAGTTTAGGGTTTTCCTTTTCTGTCCCCTCAGTCAGTGGTACAGTGCCTCCCGAAGCACCTGTGAAGTGTCAGGTCAAAGGAAAGACCAAGAATATACAAATATTTTTCTCTTCACTTGATCTCTTTCCAGTGTCTTGTCACAGCCCTGCTCTATGGTCAATGTTTCTGTACAAACTCTTCATCCTTCAACTTTGGTGCCAGTACCTGAGGCAAGCAGGTAGGGTCAGGAGGAGGACTTTAATTGGCTGCTTTTACATCAGCTGTAAGAAAGAGATGATAATTTTATCATCAGTGATGCTCTGGCAGTCAGCTGGTCCTACAGACAGGCCAGTTCCCTTTCATCTCCCAGTCCCTTCCACGCCCAGTACAAAGGAGAGAGCCAGGGAAGCTGAAGCATCCTGATTTTCCAGATGACAGCACTCCCAAGCCTCCCAGAGAGCTGCAGACAGATCTGATCCCAGCTGAATATGGCTCTCTTCAGCTTGTGAGGGCTGAGCCAGGAGGTGGCTGCTTCTCAGGAGCAACACTGCCTTCCAGACTGGCCCATAAACACAGGAGCTGCCTCAGACCCCCGGAGCTAGCAAGGAACAAAAATTGTGAAAAAACCACATTAATATGCCAAGAGTTGGCCAGGCCGCTGGGGCACTGGTTGGCAGAGCTGCAAAGCAGAGAATGGAGTTTGAAGTGCTTGCAGTTATTTACAAACATCACATTGTTTTACAGAATAAATGACTTCTTGGTGCTTTTATTCAGAAAAGGAGGCAGGGGACAGGTCCTCGGCTGCCTTCCCTGAGACATCCTGACCATAGTCCAGCTCTCCTGCAGGGTTCTGAATAGCAAACCAGGCACGGGTGAGGAGGAAAGGGAAGATTATCCATTAAGGAAAGAGATTCAAAGATACTTTCTTCCCCAATTTTAAATTGCAGTGTTTCCCCCACGTTTTCTTGTTCTTTGATTCTAGAATGTGATTTCAAAGATGAATGAAATGTCCTTGGTGGTTGAGATGTCACCATCTCTTCTGATTGAGCAGGCCCATCTAATGCTGAAGTTTACCAGTTCTGCCTGCAAACTTTTACTGCAGCTTGAAATCACACCCTTTCCAAGTATGTCAAAACCACTTTTAGAGAGAAGGGGTAAAAATGCCTTTACAGATGGTTTTAATGATTTTCTGAGCCATAGATCTGATACGTGATTTCTTATTAATATACAATCCCAGCAATTCTCCCACAGCATAACTCAAATCTTTTTTCTCTCATGAGACACGCTTTTGGTACTAACCCACAGCATTAAAATCTCCTGTCCTGTGGCATTTTTACCCATTGCTCTTTTGTTACCATATACATGTGTCTGATTGACAGAATTACTAATCCATTATAATCATATTTTTGTAATTAGTCCCACTGAGCCTCCCATGCCTGCATGCAAGCATAGGTAAACTACAGCCTGCCACAATATGTTTTTACTTACTGACAGCTCAGTGTGAAGGAAATGTCTGTCTAGTTCCTGCCATGGTTATTAGTGATGCCTTTTGTTTTTCCTTTCTCTCTTTCTTTCTCATTTGTAAAAAAATTTCCAAGTCTCTGTTAATGTAGACTCTTTGTTGATTACAAAGATCACAATTAGCAACTTCTAATCCTTAAGAATATCAGGGAATATTGGAACTTTAAAGTCAGCTTTGAATAAAAACCCATGGAAATGCATCAATTATTCACCAGGCAAAGCCTGAGCAGACATAGATGCCAATATCTGTTTGCCTGATGGAGGAAAGGTTCCCAAAGCTTTCAGATTTGTCTTTTTGCATCTTTCACATCTCGGTGTTATGGCTGTGTTCTAGTTGCCATGAGGTCGTGTGGCCATCCAGCCTTTCTCACTCTTGGATGACTGTGAGGCATCAGCTCGTTCCTTGGCTCCTCGTTCCAGGTTTGGTTCTGCCATTGGTCGTGGATGAGTTTCTGGGAAGAAAGAGCTCAGGAAGAGCTCAGCAGAATCCCTCTGAAGGGCTCTTGAGCAGCAAACACTGTCCCACTCACTCTCCCTGGAGCTCCTGCCATTCCTCTGGACATTGCAACACTTCTGGGCTACTCTGTGGCTTCACTGTTGGTTTCAACAAGTTTCTGCAATGTACTTTGTTTCTAACAAGATTAGTGTAAATCTTGGATATATTGGAAGTATTATCTTTTAAATTAAAAGAGAGCACAAAAAGTATTTACTAACACACAAATAAGAAAAAAAAATCTGCTAAACATAATGGCTGAGCTGGCCAAACCCATAATTATTTAGAATATTCTATCAATTGCTTAAACAAAAGGTTTGTGAAAGCTCATCTCATTTCAGTCTGTCCCGGTGTTTCTACTCCCTGGACCAAACCTTTTCCCCAACGACTCAGCAGTTTCAGACATTAAACCCGAGCACCTTACCTGCCCTGCAAGTTCTTGATTAGGATGGAGGGCTGCAATCCCCAGGCAGCAAGAAGTGAGACATCCAATGCATTCTCTGATAGAAAGATAAATCACTGCTGCAGGGATCGTCAGGAGTTATCTGGCTGCAGAAGCTGAGGTGCAGAGGGGAACAGCCAGGATTTTACATGTGAAAATCAGCCACCTTCTTAATTAGTGCTATCATTAATCATCTACGTGTGTCATACGCTCTGTTCTGCTCACAAGGTGGGTGAGTCCTGTGGCAGCAAAGGTAACTTAGAAGACTCTGTCTGGTTCTGTGTTTTGAAGAAGAGGGGAAAAAAACCTGCACAGCTGCAGCTGGGAGAGAGGAGTAAGGGAACGGCTTGACCCATGAGCCTTTCATTGTATTTTCTCTCCCCTGTCCAGCTGAGGAAGGGAGCGATTGAACGGCTTTGGTGGTCACCAGGAGTCCAGCCAGGGTCACCCCATCACAGTTTTACAGTTTTATTGCTTAACTCGTGTGCTTTGTGATGGTGGCCTTAGGGTCTGAGCTGGGCTGTCCAGCTGGGAACAGAAGCATCTCTGGGCTGTGCCTGGCCAGCACCTTGTCCTTGGATCGGCACAGACGTAACACACAAATAACAAAAAATAAAACTTCCCTCTCCAGCACTTTGTGGCTGGAGCACACCCAGAAAGGTTTGGGCTGATGATCTGGCAATATGGCTTTTTGTGTGCTGGGAGCTCCAGCTACAACACTATGAAAGATTTTAAAAGTAAAAGTCTGCTGGCTCGGATCTCAGAAGCCATATGCCTGTTGTATGGCTTTGTGTGCCTTTATGACCTGGTTTTTGCCTTTTGGCCTCCCTGTGACACAGTGGTTGAGCTTGCAGTCCCCAAAGGTCTCTATAACAGCTTGTGTGGCCTGCCAGCCCTACAGTTACCGGTCTTTGTTCTGGTAGATATTTGAAATATATTCCTTATGCCCAATACAGACTGGCTGGCATAGTTTTTAATTTAAATTTCAAGAAGAGCAAGCAGCAGTAGATATTTCTGTATCTCTAGACACACTTGAAAACTGTGAGAGAATGGAATGAAGAGCTTTGGCTTTTTGGCCAAATGTGGTGTCTTGCAGTTGCAAAGGAGATTCATGAAGTATGAGAAGTTTAGGATTTACATAAACTGTGCCAGGGTCTTCTCTGGTGCAGATCTCATTACTGGGGAAGATGTTCGGATGCTTTGCATGTACAGTACATGGCTAAGAAATGTAAAAAGGTACCAAAGCAATAGGAAACCAGCATCTTGGCTTTTCTAGTAGAAGTCATAGGTGAGAGTTGGTTAACTAAGCCTGTGGTGGTGTTTGATGGAAAACTCAGGCCTTGCAGTCTTTCATGAATAAATTCATTAGCAAACCCTTTAAAAAGGTCTAACTCAATTTTCCTTTCCATTACCCTGAAAACAGATTCTAGCAGAGAGCCAGTTAAGAGGAACAAGGAGGGCAGAACCTGATCAGAACCTGCCAGTGTATTTTCCCTCTGTCTGACGGGAGGTGAGGCTGTGCATGTGACAGGAGATGTTTGTGTCCTGCTCTATCTGTACCTGTGGATTCAGAGCACAGGGAAGGGCTGCTCAGGGAACAGCTTCTCTCCAACTCTGTGTGATGACATGAAGTAGGACCAGGATTGAAGGTGTGAGCTGATAGAGCTGCTTCTGCTCTCTGCTTGTTAACATCAAATATTTTTGCAGTAATGATATGTTTGGGAGAAAAGAACTAGTATGTTTTAATATTGGTCATTGGCATAGACTTCCAAGCAGAGTAGGAGGCCAACTTATCTTCAGTGGCTGGAGTCAGGACTCCCTTATCAATACAGATACCGATACAGAATCACAGCAGAGAATTCTCCATGAAAAAGTGAACGTGTTGCTTGTCATATAAAGCATTTCCATGGGCTGTGTGGGCACACAGGGCTGGGTATTCCTCTCTCTGGCCCCAGGGTTGTGGCAGCAAATCTTCCTACCTGCTGTGGGGAAGCCAAGGATGACTGATCTTTTGAGGAGAGTTCAGCTCAGGGTTACACCAGGAGGTCTGTTAGGTACTGAATAATGTATCCTGGCAGCAGTGTTTCAGGCAGTGACACAAATGTGACATTTGCCTGCATCATGTCTTTTTTCGTCCGCTCCCCTTAGATCAAGGCGGCTTAAAATCTCTCTGGTGTTTTGGATGACTGGCCATCTGTGGAAAGGGGGGCAGTTGAAGGTGAAGTGGTTGAGACAATTGCATCAAAACATCCTCAGAGAAACAAACAGATCCCAAATGTGAGCGTGGTCCTTTCCCCAACAACTTGTAAGTGATGCGCAGCCATGAAATGAAGCGCTCCAGGAAATAAAAGCTACAGGTGTGATTCTCACTGATGATTGTTTGAGGGCTTTGAGGAACACCTGCCTGCCATGGCCATACGGTTCTCTGCGAAAATGCTTAGGTTACTACAGACTTCATAGGGTTAGGTCTGCAACTTCAAATGCCACAGGGGAAGTAACTCCTATTCTTGGGGAGCTTGCCACATAACACCTTGGGGAGACTAGTACCTAAGAGGTTTGTTCTCAGGTTGAGAAAAGGCTCAGGAAGGGGAATAGGTACAGCCAAAATATCCTGTACATGTGTAATTTATGCATAAATAAATTTAACACTTGGCAGTCCCTCAGAGAATTTTAGGTACTTTGTAAATCTTGACTTAAGTAACGTAAGCAAATAAAACTTCTGTACCAGAGGCAGTGAAATTTTGTTCTTGGTAAAATTGGGTCAGCATCAGGGTTTTGCATGGTTCAGCCCATCATCTTTTGGTGAAACTGCAGGGAAAGCAGATTTCTCAGTCCTGTCTTCAGGGCAGCTGGCCTTGCTGTCTGCCAGGGAGGTCCTGCTGAGGACCACCTCAGAATCCATCCAGTCTTTTGTCTTCTGCAGAGAAAGGAAAAGGGATTGCTAACCTGGGAACTAATGGGAGTTTGGTTTTCACAAATCCATAACTCACAGCCCTGAGGCAGCCTACCCCAACTGTCAGCCTCAAGAGACATCTCTTGAAGACTTTTCCCTTCTTTAAACACTGTAAATTCCTCCTTTCTACATGTCTCCCGGCAGCACTGGAGCCCTAACACTGTTCCCACCACTTTTCATAGAAAGCAAACCTAGATGCTAATAGATGTGAAAGGAAGAGTTCAGTGAATTACCTTGTCAGATGGCAATGTTGGGCCATCCTCCAGATGGGTTCTCATCCCTCTTGGAGAGGATTACCCATGGGGGACACTCTGAAAATCTTTGTGGGAAAACAGCTCATGTGGTTGTTTTCCCACCTGCGCCTCAGAACAGAACAGCACTGGGCTGCTCCAAACAGAAAATGAACAGAGAAACCAAGTCAAGGTGATTCTATCAGGGGAAATCTATTGTGAAGAAACTTCCCAAAGTGGAGAAACTGAGCTGCATGTTTGTCAGCCTGTCAGTTCCTCTCCCACCCTCAGTGCCACACTACCGAGCTCTGAGCGCTGCTTCAATTTGTTCCATTTACATGTACAGGAGGGAACGGGGGTGGAAAAGCAGGGATTTGCCTCTCCCTCAAAGTGTGGGAACTGGGGAAGCAGAGGAGTGCACAGAGCAATTCTCAGAACCACAGCCTCTGCGGGATAATTATAAAGAAGACCAAACGCACTGCAGAAAGACTAATTGTAATAAATTGGCCAAGGAACTTACAACTTTGGTTGTGCATTGCAGCAAAACAGGAATTAATTCCTGGGAGCAGATAAGCCCCAGGTTGGCAGAAGGCTGATGTAATTGGCTCTGGGTGCAATCAGACAGCGCTGGCATCCCAGTGCCTTGGCATTTGAGAGGGTGACTAAGGAATGAGAGCCTGCCCTGCCAGCCACAGCACTGGAACTGATGGGATTTGGTGCATGTTAAAGCAACAAAGATCCTGCAGTGTGGCCTCTGGATGATCACAGAACAAGTGAGCAAATGTAGATAATCACACAGCGAGAGTCATGGCAAAGGAAAGGCCAGCGGGGCCTCAAGCTGGGAGAATCAGAATAGGCTCTAGATACAGGAAATATGGGATTGCTGGCTGAAAAACGAGACTCCACCTGGACTGGGAGGATTGTAAGCATCAGGCTTTGTCTTGTCCAGCTCTCACTAAAATAGATTAGCAAAAAGTAGCTAGAGCAGGGGCTGGAGTCAGGGCTCCCTTATCTGTATAGATGTCTAGACATGTTGCTTGCTGTATAATGCAGTGGGTTTTGGGCTGGGAATTTTCTTGTTTTTATGGGTTTGTTGTTGTTGTTGTTGATTTTTTTTTTAACTGTAGCTACTATATCCTTCCATGTCGAGAACAGGACCAGACTCTGAAGTAAGAAAGGTGATACAGTGATCACAGTTTGCTGAAGAGGCTGTGCTTAAAGCAGTCTGAGTTAGTTTCCTGCTGGGGAAGGAGATCTGGGGTAACCCACATAATTTAAAACATTTTAAATGTTTTAGATTGTGGTGATGATGTAGGGGTTTTCATGCTTTACAAGCCCTGAAAGAATTAGATGTCACAACCATCTACAAGGAAATAATAGCAGTTGGACTGAATGTGACAATTCACATTTGCCAATGGAGTAAAAACATATCTTGCAGTGGTGCAATCCTGCCCTGTGGGCTGCAGCTTCCTACACCACCCTTGCCTCTCCTGAACCTCTACATTGGGGTTGATCCCCTTGCAGTAAACAGAGGCTCTGCTGGTACGTGGAAGAGCTGGCAATGGGACACACCAAGTTTTGCAGCCTTTCATATCTAGTTAGCTGAAAAGAAAAATACAGAATATGCATTTCATCCATTCTTTCTCTTACTCTACCTTTGGTAGTCTCCCTAGGGCCATCTGAAGCCTGCTTTGTTTCTTTGTGAATCATTTATTGCCCAGGGTCTGAACTAACACATCTGTAGTTCTGCCTTAACTGTGTTTGCTCTCTGTGAACTGGGAATGACTTTGTTCCTGGGATACTGGGTACACCCAGAGTAATGGAACGCTCCAAGTGGGAGCTGCAGGATGAGGAGATGCAAAGGAGGAGTCACACAGGAGCCAATTGCTTCAGGAAAGTCAGCACTTATACCCTGGGTAGGTAAAGCACAGACTGAGCATTAGAGGGGTTGTGCTGTTAAACACCCAGCGGTGCCAAAATCTTCTAAAAGTCCCTTGTTGCATTACGCACGTTAAATAGGCTACACTGACAAAAGCTCCCCTGTCCTGAGACACTGATAGCTGTTCTTATGCTGGGCTGGGTTCTTCTCTCCTGGCTGGCATCTGCAAAAGGGATTTGGAGTCCTTGTAGCTGGGGCTGGTTGGTTGTTTTGTTTATGTACCTCTGATTTGTTTATCACAAAACATTGTGAATAATTTACCTCTGGGTAACTGCTGGTGTTTGTGCCTGGAACCTGACGGTGGGGATGCTGCTTTGTGTAGTATCTCTGCTGGAGTTGCTGACTTCTTACTCTTTGATGATCTCAAAGGTCTTTTCCAACCTGGCTCATTCAGAGATTCTGTGATTCATATACATGTATTGTACACATGCCTTTGGCTCAGAAGGGGCCTCAGGAAATGGCATTTGAAGCAGATGTATTATTTCTAAACTTGTCCTGATGAACTCTGGGGAGAATGTGGTGCACAGCTCAGGAACAACAGAGACAATTCCATTAACTGCATTGGCTTCATGGGAGACAGAGTGGACCTCTGAGTCTGTTTTCAAGGGGTCATGCAGATTCTCGTTTTGTTTTTATCTGCAAAGGAAAGGCCAGTTATTCCATTTGAACTTTTGCATCAGGAGAACAACTTAGAGAAATCCTGCAGGCCTGCTGCACAGGACCCAGCAGTTCCCTGGGATGACTGCTTTCCATCTCAATTTCCCTGTCCAGATGGTGTCTGTGCAGGATGGGACTCTGTCCTGTCTCAGACCATATCAGGCTGGAGAGCAGCTCTGTGCTGGAGGGATGTCACTGCTCTCCTGGCACTGCCACTGCTGGACACTGTTCCTGGAGACCTGTACTCCTGCAGCTAACAGGGAATGTCCACACACTCCAAACGTTGCTTTTTCCTTCCCTCCTGCTACTGCCGAGCTAACAGACGGGTGCACTAATCTGGTGTGCAGATGTCTGGGTTGCCTGAGAAGAGCTTTTCACCCTCAGTAGTTCAGAAATGTATTTGTAATAAGATATGTGACAAACTGTTATAACCTGACAGTTTTTCACAATCATAGAAAAATACCAATACCATGTGTTCAGAAAAGAAACAAGTAAGTTGTCTGTGGTCCAGTAACTTTCCAGACTACTCAGTGGTATGAAATCACCAGCACAAAATGCTTCCTTATATAAAACAGTAGGAACTTCTCTGTTATAAGTATATTTACAATGCATATCTCCTGGGTAGTTGTTAAATGCATGAACATTACACTGGCATTTCCTCTTTAAACATTGTCATTTTATTGCTTTATCTATCTAGAGGAGAGCAGAAATTATCCTTTAATTACTATGAATGTAATAGCATGGGCTATACAGCATTTTAGCTCACACACAGCAGGACTAAGCTTAGTCCTATCACGCATCATTGATTCATCTTTTCATCCTGGAGTGCTGAGTTTTTCCTAGGTCTTTGCTAAAAGCAGGTAAAGGATTGCAAGTTGGTGTTCAGACTGCCTTAGTCAAAAAGAATCAAAATGGGAGGTGTGGGCAAGGTGGGTTGTGCTGCTACTTCGCTGTGCTGATTCTGAGGAGGAAGAGGAAAGCAAGGGAATAAAAAGCCTGTCATTATCAAAACACAACACTGTAACATGAAGAGGTGGAGTAATTTATCTTTAAGTAACAGGCTGACCTATTCAGAACTGTAATTTTAAATGTAAGACTAACCTTTGAAAATAGATCAAGTGATGTAAATTATTAAGGAACAGACATTTGTCAGATAGATGGTCTCTATTAGTAATTTTATGCATGAATGGTTATCTTCAAAGGTAGTGTTGCTGTGTGCTGAGAAAGAGAGTGCAAAAGAAGGTTACCTTAAACTGATGGGTAAGACTGACTTTTAATCAGTGTTTTTCTAATCCAATAAAAAAAGTTGAAGCAGGGTTGTCTTGCTACCCAGACTGTGTAGCTCTTGAATTTCTTTGCTAGTAAATGTAACTCCTGGTAATATTCCTAAAATATTTCCCAGTAGCTTTTGGGATCAAGCAGGTTGGCATGTTCCCCATTTGGAATGGCTGCTCCCACACTGGGTGCCACTGGGGTGTCCCAGCCCTGGGCAGAGGAGAGTTGGTACCCAGGGACCCCTAATGGGGAGCAACACCTGCTCTGTGCCACTGCTCCTTCACAGGGCTGGGGTTGAATCTTGTCTGCAGAGTAAAGCTGCAGGTCCCTTCTTTTCCCTGCCAGTAATCAAAAGGAATGTTTCATGAGGGATTAGTGTCTGTTACTCTCATGATGATTGGTCCACTTTGATGATTTGGAAAGGGAGAAGAGAAAGGGAGAGGTGAAGCTATTTGTGAAAGACACTTTTCCGCCATCTGATCACTCTGCCTTTGTTTTTGCTTTCCCAAATTCCTCTTTTCATGAGTTTCCCTCTGCTTTATTTGCTTGTTTGTTTTATATGCAAACTACTTCCATGCCCTTGTGAACTTGTGATCCAAGTACTGCAGAGCACTTAATGTAAAACTAAAGTTGACTTCTTTTGAGAAGCTGTTGGAAGGAGACTGTGGCCATAAACTTGATTTTCCCCATCCTCCATCCTCTGCATATCTATGGCATGGAAAAATAAGAGAGCAAACATAAATTCAAGTTATGCCCTCCTCGCCTGTTTGCTCCTGCAAATGAAAGTAACTTAATTTTTTTCCTCATTTTTCTTCTGTCTGCAGCTTTTGTAAGACTTGTCTTCCAGTCATGGATGCTGCTATTGCTTGACTTTTGAATGGGATGTTGATGGAGGGAATTACAGCTCTTCCTCCATCCTGCAGTCCCTCTGAAGCCTGTAACACTTTGGGAGTTGTGTGCACACTGGAGCATGTCCCTGTCAAACGGGGTTTGTACTCACAAGGTCCCTGCACTGATGATTTTGCTCCGTGACTCAACCATTCTCTTGCCTCCACAGCACAGCAAAATGTATTTGATCTCTTCTGACATCTTTATTCACTCAAAAGTTGAACTGGGGCTAATCTGCAATGTTTGGTGTCTGCAGATCTCCTAGACCTGAATTAAGGCCCCAAGACTGAGATTTCTAAGGGAATTGGAATTTATGATCCTTTTGACGGTATCTAAGAAGAGATTTATTTTCGAAATCCTGTTTTATTCAACTCCACTTGAGCAATTGACAGGGAAAAATTGAAATATAAACAATTACTCTGGTGTGCGTAATCTTACTGACTTCTCTCTTTTCCTCTTTTATCTTCATCTGACTCCTTGCTGTGCCAGGATGAATGGTTTATGGTTAAAGCACTGCAGTGGGATGCAAATGATGCAAGCTTAAATTTCCAGATATGTCAAAGGCTTCCTCTATGACTACAATTGATATTTCTGTGATCTCTGCGTGTACTGTTAGGTAAAAAAGGTATCTAAAAATATGACCTTCTCTCACATTCTTTTTGTCTGTTTAGACATTCAAAACCAGACTCTGGATGTTTGAACCCCCTTCACTTTGTTTCTTTGAACAAAATGCCTCCTGTTTGTGTTGAAGTGATACAGGTTAACACTTTGAACAAGAAGGAAAAAAAAAAAAAAAGATAAGCATTTGGTGTACTAATTCCAGGAGCAACTGTTTCCAGCAGCCTGGAACCTTTCTGCAGTATATTGATGTTTCAATTTGTACAGAGTAGCAGCTGCCCTTAATGATAAAGAAAAGCAAGTGCTCCGCTCTGTGATGATTTGACATGGCAGCAGCAGCCTTGTGGAATGTGACATGACAACTCGAAGTAATGATATGTAGATACGATGCCACAGACATGTCACAAAATAACACAAATTACTAGAAATTATGGAAAGAGAAAACATCTTCAGAGCAAAAATATTGAGACAAAAAATTGTCACTTATCACCTCGGAGGGGAATATGGCAGTTTATGTGATTCCTACAAGAAACAGTTTAGTCTAAATGGTCCTTTATAATTGGAATTTTGCAATCAACACAGTCATTGTGTTGATTTAGACTCCAACTTGTCATATACAAAAGAAAGATGATTTCCCAGCACCTGCAATGCTTTTTAATGTAAACTCCTTCTGACTATGGACACATGTGTGACCATGCTCAAGAGGCCATGAAGGCTCTGCCCATATTCAAGAGCAGTGATCTCAAGGGGGACACAGCCGTAGAGCAAAATGGTGCTGCAGGTTCCACACATTTCAGAGGATTTATTTCAGGTAGCTGTAGCATGACTGGTTTGCTGGAGGGCAGTAGGTGAGCTCCTGGAGTGTCTCTTCCAGTCTAATTTTACCCCAAAATAACATGGGGTGTTCCAACACAGGCTGTGATGGGAACCAAACCTCGGGAAAAGGAGACAACCATGAGAGCTTTTTGAAAAATACACCCTGCTCCACAGTAAAGCACTGACACATGTCCAAAGACATCTGGGCTCTCTGAGCGCTTCCAAAAGATGAACCAAATTGTTGATTCAAACCATCAGATTAATCCTGCTGGAGGTAAGAAAATTGTCATTGTGCTGATTAGAATTGGATCAGTGGTTGATCCTTTTATCCAGAAGCTACCTTCATCCGATTGGGTTTTACTGATTCAAAGAAAATGGAAATTGTTTCTGAATCATCTCTGCTGATGGGGAATGGAAAAGCCAAAGCCTGACCTCTTTGTATCGTTTCCTTTACAGAGAGTGTCAATGTGATTCCTTACATACTGAACCAGACAGAATTTATGCCAATGTCTATTCCGAATTTCCTTCTTCCCTTCCTGCTCTCTTCAGCCTTCTCTGTCTGTAAGAGGAGAGACTGTGCTTCATTCTTCTGTGAAGGCTTCTGCTGAACAAAAGCACTTGACTCTGAGAGTCATCCTCTGACATCAAGCCCTTAGACTTTTCAAAGCATTGCTCAGGGTTTTAGATGTGAGGTTCCTATTGAATTTAATTGGAGCTGTGCAGCTGCACCAAAGCTTTCAGGATGCACACCCTGAAATATTCATGTTGCCTTTCTCATTTTCCTTTCTCTCAGCCACGTTTGTTCAGGTTTAAAGGAAATGGCTCCCACTTGTTGTAGGTGCAAATTTGTGCTCACATAGTCTATGAAGACATTAGCATTTAGACACTGAGCATCCTTGATTTGTATGCACCAGTCACTTGGTAAACAGCTGAAGTGGTTGCATTTATGCTGTCAGTTAATTCTGGCTGCTAAAATGGATTCCAGTTTTTGAAAGTCGGGTCCTATCAGATCCCTGCTCTCCCATTGCTTGCACCTAGGATGATTTTGATTCTAACATTCTAAAGTTACCCATGTCTAGGCAGAATGTTCCAGTTACTGGCTGGTTTCCTCACAGGTTTGCAGCATCCCAAGGTGGTCCGAGGTTGCTTTTCCTTCCAGAAGGAGAACACGACACAAGCCAGAAGTAGGGTGCTAAAATGTGGACATACTCCCTCAGTCTGTGTGGCACCCTTGAACAGAAGGTCTGGGGGCAAGACTTGCCTTTCTGAGATGGATTGGTTCAGTGTCTGAGAGAATGACAGAATGTCCTGAGTTGGAAGGGACCCACAAGGATCATTGAACCCAGCTCCTGACCCTGCACAGACACCCCAAATTCCCACCCTGTGCTGAGAATATTCTCCAAATTCTGCTGGAACTCTGGCAGTCTTGGGGCCGTGACCATTCCCTGGGGAGCCTGGGCAGAGCCTGACCAACCTCTTTTCCTAGAGGCATAAGGGCACTACAGTATAATAAGGATGATTTGTCTTAATGAGGATGATATCACTAATTTTAGAGCCACACACATAGTGGCTATTTATCCCAAAGGAATCTCATCTTCAGAAATTATTTCAGAAATGATTGTACTCCCTTCTTCTCACTTAAATATAGACCCTTCAAAATTGACCATCATTTTATTTTCAGTCTTACCCATCTCTGAAGGTGGCTTACCATGGAAGAGTTCCTAATTGGTTGACTGCAAAGCAAGTCTGCTAAAAGATGTGGGAGTGTTTCTGTTTATAGGGAAAAGTCCAGGAGAAAATAGCAGGAGTGCAGCTTTCCAGTCTCTGCCTCTCCACTGATACTCTGTGTAACCTTGGTTCAGGAACCTGTTGTTATGTCAACCTGTCCATCAGTAAAATGGGCACAAGGGTAAAAGTAAGAATAATCAAGAGCAACCTATGGCAAAACCTGAATTTTTCATGACACTCACCTTTTTTCAGAGTTGCTGACATTCCAAGCATGTGAGCTCCTGTTCTTTGTAATTTCCTGCTTGTTGCTGTACCCATGAACTGACCACATGCCTGGCCCTAATCTATTGCAAACACAGACTGAAATGCATTATCTTGAAATACCATGAAGGCAGGCTGGCTGATAAGCAGAAAATCAGTGAGATCTGATCATTCATTTGTTTGTAATTGTAGGTCCACACCCATAATTAATGTTTCTGGGCTGATTTGAGGCAAGCAGAAGCAAAGGGTATTAGGAGAACTTGTTGTACTTGGATTTGGTGTTGACAGGCTTTGTAAAAAACTCTTGCATGAACAGACTTTGGAAATACTGCTTTATCCTTCAGCCTGGGAAAGATTTGCCTCATCAGCAAGGTGCTGCTGTTTTAGCTGCCTCCCTTTCTAATTGAATTTGGAATAGAACAGAATCATTGCTAGCAGCACAGCAAACCTTCCCAATTTGCTCTGGATAATTTTCTCTCGCTGCTGCAGGGTTTTCTGCATCGTGTTGGGAATACCCAGAGAAAAATGCAAATGGTGACATTGAATTGCTCAGCTCACTGCAACAGCTGACAAGATCTGAGAACATTCTCCGTGTCTATCTTCCACTGCTTCGTATTTCACTTGTTGCCGTGTGTTTAGATTGGCAATTGTTTTGTATAGCTAGACCTGTAGTGTTAATATCCTGCTTTGATAATAGCACTCTTCAGGAATATTAATGAGTGGCTTTTGTATGTGGCATCTTTAAAACCTTCCACTGCTGGTACGTTCTTTTTTAATTTTATTTTTTTTTAATGGTGAAAGAGCACTGCTGAAGGGCCCTTGGGTAAATAGTGTTTAAAGCAGTCCATGCATTTTAATTAGCAAAGAAATACATAGATAAGGATGAAAGATTTGTTTTCCTCAGGCAAACCATAAGAACATCAGGCCCACAGGTAGCTTGGTTTAACTCTTGAGAGATTACATTTATATCTCTTCATCTTAATCTTAAAAATGCCATTCTGATACAAGCAGTACAAATTAAGGCAAGATAAAGGTGTCTTCTCTGCTGGAGGTTTAAGGTCCTTTATTCTGAACATTATTAAGGTGTTCTATTCAGGAGGGATAAAGAAAAGCAGAATTAGAATATGAAAACTGCAACATAATCCGTGTATGAAACTGTATTTCTGTGTGCACAGGGAATTTAAATTAATGATTTGTCATAGAAGTGGGTAATTTGTGTTTTCTGGTCATGAACCAGTGGAACCATGATGCATATTTCCATGTTTTAATTATTAAAGACCAGTGTTCTCTGTTAGTGGGCTTCTGTGGTAGAAGATGCGTGTCTGACACTCACCTTTGCTGTGCAGTCACAGGCTTGCCATTTAACACCTTCATCTGGGTTGGATTTTTAAACTTGAGGGGTTTAACCTCTTTTGGGAGGTGAAATGACTAACCTTTGGCTACACAGCCTTTATATGAGCACTCCTGTGGAGTCCAGGGGGATGTTTTGGAGGGATTTTAACGACGGCTCAGAGAGGCAGGATTGTTTCAGAGCCTCCATCAGTCTGGCCACTCTAAACAAGGGTTACTGCTTGTTTCTCAGAGAGAGGAACTTCAACACTGAAAGATGAGGCCATCCATGGAAAAGATGTTTTGCTGTGAATTTTGACTGCTGTAGCACTCCCTCTCCCTGAAGGGTATGGAGATTGCTGTGTTTAGAGGTCAGCCAGGGGTGTTGTTGCTGGACAACGTCAGGAGGACAAGGAAGGTTCCTCATAGGGCTGCAGTTCATTTCCACATATTCTCTAGTTTCCTAACGAGGGCATCAGCTCAGCAGCAAGGAAACCTGCATGGAATGGCTGATAGCAAGAGGAAGGAACACAAACCCATCAGGGGCACCAGAGGGGCCTCCTGGTTCCGCAGGGAGAAGGCTGAGCCAGGGATGCTGCTGCTTCCTCTTTCTTCTCTCTTTCAGAAGCAACTGGACTTGCTCATGGCAAAACAGAGTGAATGACTGAAAGATAATGGTGAGGTTTATCTAAATGCCTGTCTGGAGACCACTGTCAGCTCAGCCCAGATAGAGATCCCTGTTAGGCTGGAGATAAAGGAACCTGTCGTACTTTGCAGTGTTCATTGTGCAGGAGCTGGTCTTAAAAGGTGTCTGGTCCTGTGCTGTGACAGACAGTGCATAGAACCAGCACTGCCCATCATGTTTTGATTCAGGAGGAGACTAAATATGCCCCAGGCTTCACTGAGATCCTGTGAGACCAGAAAAACCTCATGCAGAGTTATTGTGTGTTATCCAACGAAGCAAAACGTTTCTGAAAGGTGACATCACCAAGCACATGCAAGATTGGTTTGATTTCCAGGTCTAAGACAGGTTCTTTAGTATTCCTGAGCCCAAGACCCAAATGGGAAGGGGATGGTGTCTGCTCCCGAGGTTGTGCACTGATCTAGGTAGCCTCTGGGCTGCTCTAATTAATCTCTCCCCTGATTTGGGATATTCGGAGCCAGAAGGGCAGGCTGGCAGCCAAAACCATGAGGTCTGTGCTGGCTGAGGGTCCCACGTGCTGGTGATGTCTGCAACTCGAAACAGGGCAGCCCAGAGCTGGGAAGGGTCAGCCTTTAAATGAAATGCTCTGAAAAATGTGCCCCAGGACCACAAACAGCATCATGCACGACTACGGCACATGGAGGGGCAGATTTGTTAGAGAGAGCACAAAGTGGAAGAGCTTTCCACTTCCTCAGCAGAAGCCTTTTCTGCAGAAGCCATTTAATGGTCATTTTTTGTGGTCTTTTAAGAAATAAGTCAGTGCTGTCTCCAACCTAATTACCAGTGCAAAAGACAATTTATCACTTACTGAAGCTTTGATTGCTTTTTCAGCCTTCCATGGCCTCTTGGTTGGTAGGTGGAATTGTGTACAAGATTGGCATTTTTTAAGGGGAAGTTTAAAGAAGAAAGAAAGAAAAGAAATAAAGTAAGGAGCTGAAACCTCAACTTCCAATTCTGTGCTTTACTGTCTGTATGATGTTTTTAATTTCTTTTTTTGAAGTTAAGTTTATGGTATTTCACATTTAGAAATCAGAAAAAATAAAGCCTCATTTAAGAATTCCCTCTCTGGGTTCATATTTTTTAACAACGTTGCCCCTGAGAATGAAGATGCAGTTTCCCATAGCCTAAAATGCAAGAGTCAGCAGGAGAAATAGCTCACTTGAAAAAATCAGAGGCATAATTACTAATTAATGTACAAGAAAAAGATTTGGTGTGCAAAAAGCTCTGTCTTTTCCTCATAGTTATCATTGATTTCTTCTGGACTTTAGATGCAACCCTGAACAAGTCATCTTACATTATATTTTTGCAGATCAAATGATCAGAAGAAAGCAGGTCAGATGTTTTGATAGTTACCACATAAAAAGGAAATGTTTAGACTGGTAGAGCCATACTCAAATTTGATTATAGGGAATTAAGTTTCTTCAAAGCAAATGGCTTTCTTGTACTTCTCAGTATTTCTCATGCAATTAGCAAGTTGGTTATATTAACTTGCCTGACAGACAATATTACTGATCTTATCAGCTTTCACTTGTGTACACAGGGCTTTATTAATTTCTTGTTTGCCTATGAACTTCTTTGTCAACACTAGATTTGGTGGGTAAATGTGGAAAATACGTGTCAGGGTAATACGTTGTTTGCTTTGCTTATCAGTAAATAACAAACTTTTGGCAAACAAATAAGAGCAACAAGGGAGCAGGTGGATCTTAGGGGGTTCTTTTGCACTCTTGGTGCTTGGTCCTGTTGCTAAGTTACAGTAGCTTCTGGCTCCTACTTTAGAGAGCAGAAGTTATTTTTAAATGTGGAACGAGCACAGTATCAGGGACTCCTAAAGCTGTTCTGGAAGTGGCCAAAATACAGGAAAGGTGGTAAATGCTGCCTGAAAACCAACACTGAGAAACACTGGTCTCACACAAAACCAGCTCCTGTCATTGTAGTTCAGTTACAAAGGTGCATATTATTTAATTTTTTGTAAAACGCCTTAAAAGCAGCAAGCAGCAATGATGAACTGCTGGATTGGATGGTACCTGCCTGTCACTCACAGAGTGTAGGGTTTGGAAAAAAAGAGAAGGGGGACAGTTTTGAACTAAAAGAGGGAACATTTAGAGTAGATGTTAGGAAGAAATTCTTCACTGTGAGGATGATGAGGCCCTGGCATAGGTTACCCAGAGAAGCTGTGGCTGTCCCATCACTGGAAGTGTTCAAGTCCATGTTGGATGGGGCTTGGAGCAACCTGGGTTAGTGAGTGGCATCCCTGCCCATGGAAAGGGGTTGGAATTAGATGATCTGTAAGGTCCTTTCCAATCCAAACCTTTCTATGATTTTCAGAAAATGTAGGAATGACCATGACTAGAAGTAAGACTTTCAGATTAACCTCCATGAAGAGAGTATTCCCAGAATAGATCATATTTCCTTACTGAAAACTTCGTTTCTTGCATTACTGGTAAAAACTTTTATCCCTCCTATTGCAACAGGGATTTCATTATTACTGCTATGAAGAGAAGAAGCAGTAACACTTCCTTCCCTAAGCAGGAATTTTGTACACACTGTGAAGTCATCTGGCATGGTCCTCACTAATCCTTCTCAGATACCAAAAGAGAAACTGAGTGGTATTACTTAGACTTCACTTGCTCTGTGGCATTATAAAGGCTAAAGCTCTGAACTGAAAAATGGAATCGGCTTTCAGACTGAATTTGGAAAATACAGTCCGGTTTTTATTGATATTTCAGTTGGTGAGAGGAAAACATCATTTTCCTGCTGGTTAGAAGTTGCACTCCACCATCTGTTGGGCAATGTGAGCCCTTTGGAAGGGTTGGAGTTCAGCTCTACTTGGCTTTAGGTTTAACCTGCCTCTCTAGTGGAGGAGAGGAGTCCAGGGGGTCAGATGGTGGGAGCATATGACTCAAAGCTGTTGGGGGACATTGAGGATGGCCTGAGTCCAGGGAGATGAGCACAGGGGAAGTTTAATGCAGAAAATTGCAAAGTAATGTGTTTTGGCTGCAAATTCTCTGTGCGAGTGCCATGAGATCATATGGGGCAGTGGGAGGGTAAGGGTGGCTTTGTAACAGAGGTTTGAAACCCAAAGAGAGATGTGTGAAACCAGTGAGTCTACAGAACAAAACAAAAAAAAAGAGAATTTCTGGCCTGTAGTTAAGCTTCTGGTTTATAGAATTTAACAGTTTCCAGGTGGGGAGATAAACCCAAAGTGCTCTGCACAATGTACTCTTTGCCAGAGCTGGGCAGTTTTGGTAGATCCCAATGTGGCAGGAGGTGACTTGATAGTGTGTTCTCTGATCTGAGTTCTTCTACCTGGAGTTATTTTCCCATCCAGTCTTCCCTTTTCCTCCTGAAATGGGTCCTGGACCCACTGTATGGTGCTTTTTTGAGAGTTCCTAGAGATGTCTCAGCTCTGCTTCTGATGAAGTCCATAGGTCCTGGTTTTGTCCATGCAAGGGAAATGCTTTTTTCCGCTTGTGGAGAAGCTGATAGAAGACTGACAATGGTTTTTTTCTGGATAACTTAGTTTTCTCACAGACCAAAATGTCTAAGTTATAGATTCTTATCTGTAAGTGAAGAAAGTCTGTGAAGCTCACAGGAGAGAACCAGCAAGCCCCAGGACATTTGTCTAAGGGTAAAACCAGAACAACTGTAAAGATGACACTCACACTAAGCATCTCTGTGGCCCATGGTTACAGGTCTAGGCTGACTGGCACAGGGACTACCTGAGGCACTTCTTTTGCCTCCAGGATCCAGCTGGGATGTCTGATTCATCCCTTCAGGTTGAGCCAGAACCATCCAGCTCTGAAAAAAATGGATTTCAAGGGGATTGCGCTTGTCTTGACGTGGCGCTCTGCAGGACAGCCAGCCCTCTGAAACCATCAGAACTGTGCCCACGCTTCTCAGATGCGGCTGTGCTGAGTTTCCAGCCTCCCCCGGGATCTGAGCTCCTTATGCAGGGTGACATGGCTTTGGAGATGTCCTTTCTTATAACAGATGAAGTCAGTGGGGGATCTGCAGACATGAGGTTTTGAAAGAGTCAGTGAATGCAAGGGTGAACAGGAAACTTTCCATATCAAATTTTCCATTTAAACCTGCCTGTTTGGAATCTAAGATGATCACATTTGTGCTCAAACTTTATAGGTAAGGCTCTAAAATACAGACAGAGGGTCTGGTCAGTTCTTCATCCTTCTGTGCCCACCTCTGTTGGGGTATTACAAACAGAAATGAGAGCAGCAGATCACAGCAGAGCTGCCTTGGGTGACCCTTGGGGAGACTCAGTGGCCAGAGCCAGGTCTGGTTTGGTTTTTTTTTTTTTTTTTTCTTTGTTTTTTTTTTTTTTTTTTTCCTTTAAAGCAGGGAGAAATTCTTAATTCTTACCCCTCCTGTAGGACTGATCATGGAGGTTTGTAAAACATGAGCCACAGCTCTGTGTTCTCAGTGATTCAAGAGCAGACCCAGCTTAGAGCTCCTGCCATCTGTCACTTGTCACCCACACTGTCCCTCCAGGCAGAGCTGTGGTGGGACAGTGCTGCAGCAGCCAGTTGTAGGGCTGTGAGTGGAGAAGGAATGCAGAAGGGTGATTATTCACTGCTTTTCACGATAAGGGAACGAGGGAGCATCTGATTCTCACAGCAGGTTCAAAACTCAGAAGAAGCATTATTTCCGCATCGTGCGTAACTGAGCTGTGGAGTTTGTTACCATGTGATTTGGAGGGGATAAAAGGTTTGGATGGCTTCCAAAAGCCATTAGGAAGCATTATGGAAGGAAAATGCAATATCTGGTAATCACAGTGGTGCAGAAAAGTCTGAGGCTGGTATCTCCTCCCAGTTCCTCACCATGGAAGGGTCAATTTAGACCCTTTCTCTACCATTCTGCCATGGCTGACAGGTGCTGTGTTGAAGGGCACAAACACCAGTTTGACAATTTCCATGTTTCTTATGCTGGCTTTAAAGCCAGCAGCTTTGTGGGTTGAGAAGATTTTGGACTCCTTTTGATATTCAATCTTAGTTCAAAAAATGACCAAGAAGAATGACGAGAGAAGGGTCAGTATAGGCATGTAGGATTTATTATCATCATTTTTTATGTAACAGTGTGGCAAACCATTTAGGTCAGCACTCAGTTTGTGAAAGAACATCTGTGTGACCATGGAATCTCTGTATTGAAGGATTTTGTGACTGAAGTAGTCACACATGGTGGTGAGAACAGCCACAAAGGCATTGCAGCATGTTGGTGACTGGCATGCAAGAAGGTGGGGAGCTGACCTTGCTTATCTGTCAGCCCAAAACCACTGCCAACATGGATCTCAGGCTTCTTCAAGCAGCAGCAGTTTCCATAGATGTTGCTCTCCTGTTTCCTCAGTGGGCTCCTAGCCGGTAAAGACAGACGTACAAGTTGTGTTTATCAGAGTCCTTTTTATTCTTCCCTCAGCAAGGAAGAGCCGGATCACGAGATGAGTAGTGGAAACGTGGCCAGATCCCTGCCCCCTTCTCGCCTCCCTCTTTTATCCCTCTCCTCCTGGTGGGCAGGGCGAGAGCCCAGCTAATAGACAAATGACGAGCCCGTGACATGTGGCCAGTCCTGGGTGAACAGGGGAGGGATAAGTGGAATGCAGAGCGGTGAGTGGCCAGGCCAGGCCAGGATGTTCCTGGTGGCCAGCACACTACCACACATAGAGGCTTGGCTTGTCATACATCCAAGGTAAAGCACATTAGCCTCAACCTAATGAAAGAGCTTAAAATAAACTTCTTCACCTTTGTTGTGAGCTAAGCCTGTGAGCAGTTACTGCAGATCACCAAGGTGTGGTAACTCACGACACTGCAGCAGCTTGGTCCTGTTTGTGAGCCCTTGAGCTTCCCAGTTTACTGCAAGGGACTTCATTCACTGCCGAGCTCAGACCTTCTCTTTGTCTTTCAGTGAGCAGTTCCACTGGTGTTTTATGCTCTTCGCTCCCTTTACCTGCAATTCCTGCAATACTTGTGTGAAACACACCTCAGATTCCAGCAGCAGGGTATAGAAACCAGTAGATGTTGTTGTTCTTGACCTTTTTTGGGACTTCACAAGGAACAGCCCTGGAGCTCTTTCCTCTGCAGAACCCTGACCCATTTATACCTGTGACAGATGCCTGGTAGGTGCCAACATGCAAGTTTCCCACCTTGGGAAGGAGCAAAGGTCTGTGCTCATTCAGCCCTGTGGAGGGTTAATTATTGTTTTGCTTAAAAAAGCATTCAGCTGCCCTTAGGTATAGGAATTTATTTAAGCCTTATCTGCATAATTATCATGTTTATTGCTCAACACAGCTGGATGGATATGAAGCGTATGCAGTTTTTGATACACACTTTATGTCAGAACCATTACAAGGGAAAATGATCATTCTCTTATAGCCCCAGAAAAGAGGCTGGCAGTAATAGTCAGTTTTCTGACTTTAAAAAACAAATACTAGGACCAAATTTATTTGGCCTATTTACATATTTTTGACGCTAATGCTCTTCCTCCTATTATGGGCATACGTGCTGTGGTGATGAACAGCCCAGATTTTGAAGGGTGATTGGTGACCCGAAATGTTTTTGCTTAATAGACTCAAATTGCAGAGGGGAAGGAACTGCATCACATAAAAGTCATTCACCTCTTTCAGGGACTCCTGTCAGGCACCCAAAATCACTGTTTGTCTTCAGAAATCTCATCCACTTGTGACATTGTCATAATTGAGATATTAACACAGAAACTCTGGAGTAGCCAGAAAAACGTAGAGCGCATTTTGATATAAGATTTATTTTTTTAAATTAATCTTGTAAGATCACTGTTGCTCTGTTGGAAACCACAGTATGTTGTATCCTTTATAGATAAACTGTCATGAGGCTTTGGTGGGTATTTCTGTAATTGTAACGAGGTGGAAGCTTTTAAATAGTCCAACTCTGACCCATTCATTACAGACCACTTATTATTTCAAATTCAGATTGTTGCACGAGGCAGCACACTGCAGTCTGAGGGTTTCTTGGTGCAGCCTGCAGTTTACAGAAGTCTTGCAAATACCTGCATCGCACAGCCCTGGGGCAGCAGCTGCCTCACACACTGCTGTGACTGCCAGCAACCAAAATAACACCTGAAAACGAATAAGAGATGCACACAAGTGCAAGCTAAGGCAGGAAAGGGATTTTTTCTATACATTTTAGCCACTGCAAACCCTTTTTCTTTCCTAAGTGGGGGGCTGTGGGGTGCTATACTGGAAAAAATAACATTTAGGATCATTTAGACAAAGCTAATATTATCATAGAGTGGTTTGGGTTAGAAGGAATCTTAAAAATCATCTAATGCCAACCCCCTGCCTTGGTTAGGGGTACCTTCCACTAGATCAGGTTGCTCAGAACCTCATCCAGCCTGGCCTCGAACATTTTCAGTGATGGGGCATCCCTAACTTTTCTGGACAACCTGTGTCCAGACCTCACCATCCTCACAGTAAAGAGTTTCCTCCTCATATCTAATCTAAACCTGCCCTCTGTCAGTTTGAACCATTTCCCCTTGTTCTATCCCTATGTGTCCTTGTCCCCAGTCCCTCTCCAGCTCTCCTGGAGCCCCTTTAGCCCCCAGAAGGGGCTCTGAGCTCTCCCTGGAACCTTCTCTTCTCCAGGTGAACACCCCCAGCTCTCCCAGCCTGTCTCCAGAGGGTCTCCAGTCCCCAGAGCATCATCTTGATCTTCTCAGGACTTGTTCCAGCAGGTCCAGCAGGTCGTGTTGAGTTTCTCATCAGCCAACACCCCCAAGTCCTTCTCCTCAGGCTGCTCTGAATTAATTCCCTGCCCAGGTTGTACTCATGCTTGGAACTGCCCCAGCCTCTGTGCAAGACCTTGCTAAGCTGCAGCTGATGCCAGACACCCATAAGCTCTTTTTAACAGATCAGGGAAGAGTCACAGCTGACATTAGTTATTTAAAATTTTATTTGCCTCCAATTTGTTCTCATAAAAACACTCTAGTCTATTTGGCTTTTGTATTAAGACAGAAGACCAGGTAATGTCTGGTCTCAGCAACTGGGTTATGAAATGAGAATACAAAAGGCCTAAAAAAGTTGCATTTCAGCTACTATCATCTTCATCAGTGATGTGAAAACTATTGAATTTAAACCTCAGAGTGTGTGTGGTAGGAGCAGGTACCCATCAGTCTGTTGTCATTTGTTGCAGTGCTAACTACTTTTATCTTCTATTTGTTTGTTAGTTATACAAACAAACCTTTTAGTTGTGGCTGGCAAGAAGATGAACATGGTGAAGTGACAGGATGGAACTTTTGCATAAAAGCCAAATTAGTTGGAAGGGAGGGAGACAAACACCCATCAGCTACGACTTCTCTCCTTTGCTCCGCTAATCTCCCCGTGTTCCATAGATGATAAATTACCTATCACTTCCTTTCATTGGGAGGCCTCTCTTCCCATGCTAGCTTCCTGCCCCTACTCCTTAGTTACCCAACTACCTTCTCTTTTGGTCTAATCAATGTTTCCAGTCAGACAAATTGCTTCTGACTTGCTTACTCTGAAGAAGAGTGTGTGTGTAACTTCCAACTATATGAGCTGTCTTAAAAGTTATGTTATCCATGGCTACAAACATTACCTGGCTCTCAGTTACAGAGCTGTTCACATAAAATAGGTGTTGTCATTATGGCCTGATGATCACGGTATAAAATACTGATCAGACTAAAAGGCTGCTCAGCAGGAGGTACCTCCTCAAGCTCTTAAATGTATATAAATCCCTTTGGCAGTGAGAAGACTTCCTGGGCCACAGCACAGGAATTTATCTGCCCTTTATTCTCCAGACTGTGAAATTTCAGTGAAGAATATAGAAAGCATTTGATTGCCATTTTCTCTCCTGAACACTTTTCCGACGCAAAGCCATTTCAGAACCGAGCAGTTGTTTAATCTTCTTTCCCATTTCTGACCTAGAGCTCTGCAGATCAGCACAAAGTGTGAACAATTTGTTGGATGGGCCAGGGGATCAGTGTCAAAATCAGGAGTCTGAGCCTTGGTGGTGAACTTGAGACTGAAGCTGATGGGTACAGTGTTCTCCAGTGTATTTAAGGGGTGTGTGTTCTAATTGCTCCTGGCCACAGCCAGGTGACTTCCCTGGGGTTGGACATGGGAGCAGAGCACATCAGCCCTGCTGAGGGGCACCATGGATCCTCTGCAAAATGGGCACTTGAGAGTTCCTGCTTATATATTTGGCATCAGGTTTTGACAAGGTGTGCAAATGCACAACTGAGCCTTGTCACTCAAATGTTTTTCTCAATCTTTTTTTTTCAAGAACGTTTTCAATCTTTTTTCCCCCAACTTTTACTGGAAATTTGCTTGCTGTTATTCTGATTCCAAAGTCTTGGGATGAGAAGTAGGTGAGATATTTTCATTACTCTTAACAGACTGGCCATGGTATGAAGAGTAATGGGGGAGACTTTACTCAGCATTTAGCAGAACTATTTTCCCAACGTGCCTTGTTAACTCACCATCACAGACATCACTTTTGAGGTGTTTATTAGCTTAGAGGGGTCTCCAGTTTATTAAAACATCTTCCTTTCTCTTCTGTGGCTGCACTTCAGCATGTTTCCTCACTGTGGGACAAACCTTTCCACAGGTGATCAGTACAACACATGGCCTGAAATTAGGAAGCAGTAGGACCTGGCCATTTCCCTTCTTGAATAGTACCTGGCTCCAAATGAGGAGTCATTGGGGCGAGAGCAACCCCGTGGAGAGGCAGAGGAGCTGCTCCTTAGATTGGTTTCATTTCCTGTGGTGTTGTTTGCTGCAGGGAGAAATAGGTGTTGTCTTGAGAACTCAGCCTGTGGCTGAGACTGTGTTACAAGACTTCTGTGCCAGACATGGTTGAGTTGAGTGCCCTGGAGGGGAGACTTCATGGAAATGCCTCGTTTGAACCTCTGGACCCTGAGGCTGAAGCCTGGAATTCCTTGTGAGAAGCTGCTGGGTGAAAGTAGGAAAAAAAGCATTTGGTTTGCCCAGAGCAAAAAAAGAAATGTGAGAGATGGGAAGAATGAAGACCATAAAAGTTTCACATAAGCAATGAAGAGTCTGGTTGCTTGGGGACTATTGAAGGATAAACTTCTGAGGCATTTAATGCATGGTCCTCCACCAGCTACATTCCCAAGCAGAGACTCCTTCTTCCCTTTAAAGCCTGCACTACAATCCCCTGACAACCTGCATTACATTCAGCAGGGCTGTGTAGTATTACATCATGTCATGTTGGATTTTTTCCCCACTGCCTGCTACTAACAGGAGGTGACATTGCATGAGTGAGCTAATGTAGCTAAAGTAGCTGTGATGGTGTGGGCCTTCATGTGAGCTGAAGTCAAGAGAGTGAAAAAAAGTTAAGCAAAGAAAAAAAACCCCACAAACCCTTGTTCTTTGAAAAATGCAGGATTCAAAGCAGACATTGCTGAAGTATTAGCAGAGATTTCAGCAATTTTTCTTGGGGAGGGGGGACCTTAACACAACCTATTTCTGTCTTTTCAGGGTTTATTATCTTAGAGTATTTGCCAATGGCTTGTAGAGCATTCTTAAATATTCCGCTTACTTGCTATTTTTGGCAACTAAACTCTGAAGACATATGCTATAATTTCTGCACCTTGGTCAGCTAAAAATAAACAAGGGATTTGAGGTGATTTCTGCTAATTGCAGACTTCCTCTTAAGAAAACACTCATGACCCGTGGTGGTTGAATCTAACAGAAAAAAGCCTTCAGGAAGAATCTGCTGATGCTGTTATAAAAAAATGTCTTGAAATCTTATGTTAATTCCAACAGCTTTTGGGGAAACAACAGCACTGTGGGCTCTTTGGAAAAGCAATCTAAGAATGTCTGCCTGTGCCACTGTTGACACAACTCCAGCTGCCACCAGCCCCGGGGAGCTGCTCAGGGGCAGTGTCCAAGGCCAGAGTTTTGGGCTCAGTCTCACTGATGTTTTCCTGCACCTTTTTGCTGTGCACCAAACCTCACCCCACATTTGCCAACAGTCCAGGTGTAGTGAAGATGCTCCTTTGACATTTGTGACCAGGCAGAGGGTCTATTTGATTCAGAGCAGAGAAATGAATTCAGATATCCCCTTGGCTGGACAGTGTGTTAGGCTAGCTTACCTCTCTGCTAGACCAAGCAATATTTACTTATATAAAGTAAATTTTAAAAAATGTTACAAGATAGAGATGTATTTTTGGTGAGGTGGTCTAAATGTCATATCTCATTTGAGTGGAATTCTGCTCCAAAGTAGCTTTTTAAATGTGGAAAAACAGCTTTTGGCCACTTCAGGGTGGTTAAATCTGTCTGATTTGACCACAGACTCTCTACAGAACATGGGAAATCTCTCTTAATTAAGGGCCTGTCTAAGCTGATTCATGTCCAAGAAATTTTGAATCAGTTTTCTGATAAAAAGCCCACTGTCCTTTTGTATTAAAAATGAATTCCTTACAAGTCCCATTATTCTGAATTCATATTACTTTTTATGTGTTACCGCACTCTCCCAATGAGATACTGTTATGTGGAGAACCTCTCATTTCAGATATCTTTTCATTGACATATTCCTGATAAAGAGCTCAGAGAAAAGCAACAAAGTAGTTACGAGCACAGGTAAATGAAATTACACAGAAAAATTAAGATCATACAGTGTGGTATCTGAGTAAAGAATGTGATTAAGTGGTGGGATACAGTGAAGGTGGTCTTAGAAATACCTATGAAATATGAGATTTGGGGACAGAAGAATTATTTACAAGTAGAAAGTTTAAGGGAGAGTGGTGTAATGAAGCAAAGGAAAAGTTGTTTCAAATATCAGCCAAACTTCTGACAGTGAGAATTCTTGTTATGGTATGGTCTCCCTGGGCAAGTGGCAGTAGTTCAGTGTCTGGTATGATTAAAGCTATTCCAGGTGAGGTATTAAAAAATTAAAAGTAGGGAGCAACCCCCAAGTGACAGGAAGATGCAGTGGAAGACTCAAGTGGTTGTTACCAATCTCAAGATCCCACGTTACCATTCCACAAGCCTAGAGGCCAGGAAAAGAGACTTTTCTGTATTCATGCAAAGCTAAGTGGTTTGACTATTGCTGTGTAGTAATCATGTCTTGGCTGGGGTGAAAGGAGAGGTGGTACCTCAGCTGGCCTGAGCTCTGAGCTTAGAGGTCCAGAGCTGGGAGTGTGTGTTGGCTGGGGTATCTGAAATGCTTCTGTGAGAAAATGGAGAACAACAAATGTAGTGATCTGTCACTCTTCTGGATGCCTGAATAAGTGATTTCTTAGGAAACTGCTAAGCAAAACCGTCAGCTGGCTTTATTTCCACCACCCCTGCAGAAACAGCACTTGTGTGGTGGCATGGCTTGTGACATATGACAAACTTAAGTGACTCGTGCAAGGCCGAGTTGAGTTTACAGCATGGGCAGTGTATAAACCCTGACCTTGAATCCTTCGTTCAGCAGCTGGGCTCTGATGCAGTGGCTGGGAGTGTGCTGTACCCAGTGGTCAGTGGTAAATAGCTGCTAACACCCAGAGCACGGAGCAGTGTGGATCCCCACACAGCTTTTACAGGGAGCACACTCCAGCCGTTACAGGGAACACTGATCCTTCCCCCTGGGGCTGCTGCAGAGCTGTTGTTACCACGGTCCTGCCGTGGAGAGTTGCAGTATCTGTTGGTCAGTGCTGTGGGCAGCAGCACTTGGTGCAGGCTGTGTCCCCTCCAGCCACCTCCTCTGCCCCTGCTCTCAATCCCCTCGTGCCTCCTGGCCCCTTGCCTTGCCCTCTGTAACCCTCCCTGTCACCTGATAAAATTCAGAAGACATTAAAACTCCTTCTGAAGAGCTGTTTCATTCCTCTCCCTGCCAGCCAACAGCAGTCACGGTCCCTGATGGATCAGTCCTACCTTCAGCATCGTTAAAATGGACCAGGATAAACTTTTCCCACCCAGAACAGAGGGAAGTTTGTGTTGTCTCAGTTGAAAGTAGCATCTCCAACTCCTTTCGAGACAGGCATGGACTAAGAGAGGAGCCCAGAGTTAAAGTTGGGAGCCTGCTGGTCCCAGCCTGCACATGGGACGAGGCTGCCACTCTCCTGGCCGGTGCAGAATTTCAGGCAAGGGCATTTGAGTCAGAATTTCATTCAATGGAACTGCTCTGACTCGACCTTATTGTAACCTTTGCATGACTGTGGAGGCTGCTGGGCGTGAAGAGCTCCCAGCGGGGCGTTAAACCTGTCCGCACAGGAGAGTTCATTTCACGAATACAAGCTGTGCCTGCAGTGTGCTTGGGAACTGCGCGAATTATTTAGCGGTGAGCGGCTCTTGTGATCTGAGGAGAGCACTGCAGATTGATGAGCTGACTTTGGAGAGGTCAGCAGCCGTGACTGACTCACGCCAGGGTCCCCACTCGGGATGTGTCCCACGTGCCCCGTGCTGCAGGATGTGCTGGCAGGGAGCACTCCTGCCTGAGAGGAGCAGCAGCTTTGGGGACAGACAAGTTGATGCTGTTGGAAAAAGTGATGCCACGTTCAGTCTTCAAACCTGGCCACACAGCCGTCCTCAAGTTCTCATCTGAATCTAAAAGACCCTGTAGCAGTTCTTGTGCAGGTCCCACAGAGCACAAGTTTGGGCTTTAAAGCAAACTCGTTTGAAAACTCTTTTGCCTTTTCTTCTTTCCCTTCCTACTTTTCCTTTTCCCCTGGTACTCCCCGAGTTGATGCTATCATCCTGATTTAGTCCCAGACTAGCAATTTCACACCTGCTGTTGTCTCACTGGCCTTTTGTTATATTTTGACAAAAAATGTCAATTATGGACACAATTATTTGCATTGCTGAAGAGATTTGCACAGTGCTCTAAATTTCCCGTGTGTACAATTCTTTTAATTAAATTTGCATTTTAGTTGCATCTTTCCCAGGGTTTTGGCTGGTAGCACTAGTTTGCAAATGAAGAAGCTCCATTTTTTCAGCATTGTGAAGGGTTTTCTGCTAACAGGTACGTTTCTCTCTATGTTAAGCTATCTGTTTTGTGAGATGATCATCAGGAACTGATAGTCTCTTTTGGAGGTTGTACGACTCAGTAATTTTTGGAAGTTGTGACTTGGCTGTTTCCATATTGCTGAGTTGCAAATTTGCGTTTTGCTGAGTGATAAGTTTTGGTTTTGCCAAGTTGTGACCTACAAAAAACAGCGAGTTGTGCAGTCACAACTTGCTGAGAGCTGGAGATATCTGTGGTGCTTGGGGTTCTGAGAGACAGTGACAAAGTTGTTCTGTTTAGGCTTTTAAATGTGCTTCCAAACAGGCCTCAGCTTAATTGCTATGTTGACAAAACATGAAGCCACAAATTCTTTCTTTAAGATGTGTGAGTAACTGATCCCTTCTGAGGAATCTCTCCCTGTAGTTATCTCTGTCCTTGTCTTCTACTGGGAAAGGAAATCACTGCATTGATTTCAAGGGATGCTGGATTTGGCTTCACAAGAATTTTCTGCATTTTGTAAACTTTTAGTCTGACCTCTTTTGTAGGTGGTGACATGAACACAGCCCCTTGACCAGTCACAGGGGATGGTGGTGCTCAGCCTTCTCACAAGCTGATTTTAACGTTGCTCCAGAGTTTTCCTTGGAAAGATCCATTTTAAGAGCGCAGGTGAATGGTGAGAATCCAGGGCTAAAGAGTGCTGGAGTGCTCAAACGGTCCTGGTGTCAGCCAAATGAACTGGATCATCCAATTATTTTCAATTACAATCCCGATCCTTTCCTTAATGTTTTCCTGTGCTGATATCTGTGTTGGTAATGCAGCCAACTCTGGCTTTATGATCCCCCTTGTTGCAACGTGCTGTGCTTAATTACTTTGCCTCTGTAACAAACAGACATTCTGAACAATTAGACAATAATATGGAAGCAGGAAAGGAAAATAGCTCAATATACTTTCATTTTAATTATGCTGATAGTGCACCCTATGGTTTTGAATCAATGCTGGAATAATGTTCTTTTGATAGCCTTCAATAACTTTAAACGAGATCTAATAAATTTGTATTTTTATGTGAAGTTTAGAAGAAAAAATCCCTTGTCGTTGATTTTATTTTCAATGGAAAATCACAACTCCCGTGATTTGTACACTTGTGTTCTAATTGAATGTCCATCCCCATTGAACAAATCACTTAAACACCTTAATTACTATACCTGAAGGAATTACACTTCAAGCATAAGTTTAGTACTTTCCTGAGTTACTGCAAACACAACCCTCTTGTGTTTTAGAAAGTGGTGACATATGAAAAATTATATTCAGGGCATTTTGTTCCTATACACCATCACAAACTTGTATGTATAATTTTTTTTAAAAAAACCTAAAGCTGGCAGTAAGCAGAATAAACTCTTTGCAAGTGAGAAGGAAGGCTGGTGTTGTAAAATGAATGCCCAGCTGCTTTGTTCTTTAAAATGAAATTAATCTAATTTGGGAAAAGCTGCTACCAAGGCGTGCTGACACTAACACACAATTTTGCTGTGTTGTGCTGCACAACCACAGGTGTATATTCAGCCACCTACATTTTCTTCACCCTTTAATAAAACAAGCAGCACTAACCCAGTCAGTTTTCACAATGTTGTGCCCATTAAAATAAGACACTTCTTACTGTTTTGGACTGGACAAATTTTTACAATTTATTTGGAAAAAGAGTTTCAGCAGAGGTTTTATAAACCATTTTAGAGTGTCTGTGTAAGCATGGGCAGGATGCACGGTCAGCTTAGGGTTTTTAAAAAGCCAATGAAGGATGTGTAGCAGCCTTTGAAAAGGGATCCCATGCAAGTGTGTGACACTGCCTATCATATAAAGAAGGCTCCAAAGTTATTACCCACTACTGAAAACCTTGGCTCTGCACGCTGAAGCCCTCACTGGGCTCGATCAGGCTAAACCAACATGATTATTTCTGTTGCTGCTCAACATTGTGGTTTGACTTGCACTTCTCCGAAACTGAGTGTAACAACACTGCTGCTGAGATGGATATAGCTTGTCAAAGGGTTTTACAAACATCAATGTGCTGTGCTAACCTTTGTATCAGCTGAACACAGATCCCAGGCACTCAGGCAATAGCTGGAAGCTCCAGACTGACTTCTCATTACTTTACTTTGTCCCTTGAGCAAAAGTTTTAGAAGGAAAACCAGAGATCTGCTTGATTTACAGTGATTAGGAGGACAAGCTGCTGCTTTCCAGGCTCAAAGCTGTTTTGTGCTAAGCAGTAGGTACAGCTGTCAGTGGGAAACATTATTTGGTATCACCTGAGTTTCTCAAGCACAGCATTAGTGAAGTGCTTCCTGTGATATGGAGCATTTATGGATAATATTTGTAGAGTAATTGCCGTGCAATCACTGCTCTGCTGCCAAAGATTTCAGTCAGTTGCTATGAATCTTGCAGTAAAAAATCCTATTATGAACAGTGCAATGAAAACATCACAAGTGTTTGGGAAAATGATGTGAGGTCAGTTGGTTTGATTTGACTTGATGTGGGTATTCAATAGAATGCGCTGCCTGGTGTTGAGAGCATTTTCATTTCAGATCTGAAAAGTGGAAAACCTCTCAGAAGAAAAATGAGTGGGAGGCTGGCATGCAATTACCAGTATTCATGTTATCTAGAAAGGAACAAGAACCTGTTGTCCTTTGGGTGACTCCATGGGTTGTGCTCTTTTGGAAAAGGAACAAAAAATCCTGGTCCAAAATACTGGTAATTTTTTTTTTCTTACTACAAGGCAGATTTTTGATAAAGATTTTTATCCTCTTCTTGAAAGACGCAGTCTTTTCTTTTTGTTTGCAGAAATTACATTCCTGATGGCAAATCCAGCTAATCTTTTCTTTGAGTTTTCACCTAACACAGAAAAACCTTATATCTAATCTAAATTCAATGTCTTATATTTTTGATATTTCTTATCTAATATTGAACAGTGTCCCATTGTATTTAATTTTAGTTCTGAGAGTTCATTGCTTTCTTCTGCCTGGTGATAAATATTTACTCTGTGATGCTTCCCTGTGGGACACCCCTTCATCACAGTTTTTAGCATGTGTGATATAACTTTTTGATGACGTCCACTCCAAAGCAGCAAGAAAAGGGATCAATTGTCAGCTGCCTTTTGTAACTCTTAGAAAGTTGAGCCACGGTGTGGTTTTCCTGCTGTTCTGCAAACTCTGCTCTTTCCCGAGTCTCTGTGCTGAGTCACCAAAATCAGGATCTCATCGTGTACCTTTCTCTGTCTACATTACCGACCTACATGGTAGCCAGTGTTTTACTCCTCAAACTGAGCTGTCAGAGGAGCCAGCTGATTGTTTCTCATTAAGGTGCTGCAAAATGCTCAGCCGTGTTTGGAGGAATCTGCTGCAAGGTGGCTGCGACTTTCCCTGACCTTTAATATAATTTATTTGGTTTTCTCCCACCAAGGCTCTCAGTCAGCAAAAGAACAATTCTTGCTGGGCTGATTAACCTGAGGAAGTGTCTCACTTATATGAGGGGGAAGTTAGGTGAGGGACTCCTTTGGCAGAGGGAATTGGGCAGAGATGAAGCAGCCAGAGGCTGGCTGGTGTGAAATGAATTTTAATGGGAAGGGGTATTTTGGTCTAATGTCTATGGCAAAACATCTCCTTTGACACATTATCCCATTCAGTGCCTTCCTCTGAGCTCTCCACAGAGCAGCCATGACTGACACAATCAACAAGGACTGGTTTTCCATCCAGGAAGGCTGGGGCTGGATGTCTTGGCCTGCATGGGCACTCCAGAATTACAGTGGGAGTTTTTGTTCAGAGAGGAGGAAAACCTAAATGCTATCGATGCTGTCCTTGCTGTTAATATTTATCCTTGTGGAACAGATTTATCTTTTTGCTCCTTTTACTTCTTCAGCTCCTTTACAAAGATTTTAGTCCATCCAGAGGAGTCACTGCTTTGGGGATGCTGTGGCTCTGTGTGATGTGGAGGTGTCCTGTGGGATGCATTTTGGGTTTGCTGCTTTCCGCCCTGCCAGCATCTGGACTTGGAATGCTCAGTCATCCAGACTGCCAGGCTGGCTCTGCATGTGCACAGCAGCTTCTCTGACAGTGGATATGGTATTCCACTGAGACTTCTTTTTTTCCCTTCACAATTTCTTCCCTTTTCTTGATGTGCTTGACCAATTTCCAGGGGCTCCCTTCTTAAAGAAAGCAATTGGAGAGTCTTGCTCTGCAACAACCTGAAAATGTTCTTATTGCTAATATTTTCTTCATAAATGTTGTTTCTGAAGCCTTATAATCTAGTGTTCAACCTAGCCCAGGAGTTAGCAACATCAATTTTTGCATTGGTGTGATAGCTCTGTTGTAAGCTGGTGTTGTTGCTGTAACATTGGTAGAATTCCAGTGGGGATTTGTGCATTGTATTTGGAGGGACTGCTTGATTCTTCCCTCCACTGATCTGCTTTTTTATCAATATTTGTCACACTCCGGCAATGTTATATTTGCCCTTTCTGCAGAACACCAACTTCTGGTCTGAAAATTCTGTATTTTACGCTCTACTGAGGTAAGGAATGGATTTCCTCTTGTTGTATAGCTGGGATCTGCACAAATATCCTCTCTCTGCCACTTGGAGGAATCTAATAGCTTAAGTAGTTCATTAGCAGAGTACCACAGTTGCTCCTGTTTCCTTTTGGCAGAAGGGGAACTAGAAGTAGTATTAAACATTTATTTCACCCTTTGGTTTTGGTGCATCCATGGAAACAAGCCTGTATTCAGCTTTTTGTGCTGGCAACGCTGGTATTTTTATTCAAAAGAGGAATGTGCTTTTGCATTCGGCGGATGCTGGATTGGGTGAGATAAAGTGTGTAACATGAACTTGCAGGAATCAATTCTGTGGGTGAAGAAGAATCAATGACCCTGAACATAACTAACAATAAGTGTAGTGCTCTTTGAAGTGTTTGCACTGTCACTCTGGAGCAGCTATGAATACACTGCAGGTTGGATGCTGGCAGCTCACACCACCACATGATCTGGAGAGAAATTGTATTTCACACACATGCAAGGATTCCTGTGGCTTTAGGTAAAGACTTTGTAGCTAAGTTGGCAAAAATTTTGTGGAAAAATATGATGTTCCATAGCTGATTAGCTCTGGAGCACATGATAGTAGAGTCAAGACGTGGGATCCTTTGGAAACAAATGAGCCTAAATTTTATTGAAAATTATTGATTTTCATGGTCAGAGGTTAACGAGGTTTGTCTTTCATTTAGCTCCCCAGCTCTTGGGAGAATAATGAAATTGCCTGAAGATACAGACCATTCAATTAAAATCAACATATGAGTCAAACATATTCGAGTTGATTTCTGGTACTCTATCGGTTTCTTGGGCATTTTAGTATCTTGGGCTTTTGAAGACGGGTGTGAGGGGACGTTTTTTGAAATGCATGGCATCTATCAGTTTGTTTTCTATATATATACGAGCTTCTGATGCCTGAGTGATAGAAATGCACCCTAAGAGAAAATTATGTGCATTAGACTGGCAGAGCAGGATTGATTAGATAAGAGTGCTGGGGAGAGGGGATGCATATAGAAAAGAATAGGGCGGTGAAAAAATATCAGCAGATGGCAAGATTATTTTTCTTTTTTGTACTTAAAAACTTCATTGTCAGTTTCTCTAGTACACTAGATAGAGCTAAAACATGCCTTTCATCCTTTGCTGTTTAATTTCTGGTATTGTGTGAATACACACAAAAAAATAAGAGTGCATGAAGGCTTCAACACGGATGCCTTCCTCCTCTCTCTCTGCATCCCATCCCAGTAGCAGGATGCCTTTTCCTCCACAAATTTGAAGGAACTTGATACCTATGAGATTCCTGCATCCCTGACAAATTTGGGGGAAGCAGGTCATAAGGTTCCTTGTGAGAGAAGATGGTGCAGCTTTCACCTTCTCAGTGCTGGATAATGCCATCTCTGTATGACAAGGGAACTGCTCAGCCTTTCAGCTGGCTCTGTGCTCCTTCAGGTTCCCAAATACTGAAGGAATCCTTGTCTGCCTCTCTGTAGCAGCTGCATTTCATGGCCTTCTCTCTCAGCTGGACCAAGTGCCAGAGGTACTGGTGGGATTCCAGGGGGAGCCTAGGGGCTCAGCAAGGCACATCTCATGTTATAGCTGCTTCTGCTCAGGGAAGTTGCTTTTTTAGCCAGAGGTAACTTCCATCCAGCTGTGACCCCGGCAAAAAATTGAGTGTCTGCTGAGAACTGTAGAGCTGTCACCTCCACCAAGAAGAGGAAGCTGAAAGTAAAGCCTGGCTCTTCCCTCCTTTCATTTCTCTTCCTGTGTAGCCTCCAGACCATTTCAGGACAAAATGAGAAGAAAGTAAAGACAAAACCAAATGCCTTTTGTCCTAATTTTGCCCTGTCAATATCGTTCATTGCCCAGGGAAGAAAAGTATGTTGTTGAGATGCCCTTTTTGTCTACTCCAGCTGAATCAAACACAGGACTCCAGGCAACCCAAGCAGTTAGCATGTACTTGGTGAGTTTCAAAGCTGCAGGCTTTCCCAGGTGTTCTTGTCAGAACAAGGAGAAATGCACTGGGGCTCTGAGCTTGCAGGGGTCTGCGTACCAGGGTGTCACATGGAGATCACAGCCACACAGAGGTTTGAGTTACCCTGAGGGCTGCAGGATGACAAATGCATTGGTGAACTATTGCAGCAAATTTGCCGTTTGATCTTAGTCTAAAAGAAATAGGTGTGGGTATTTATATAAAATATCACTTCCTTCTGCATTTCTCTTATTTCTTTGCCCTGTTTTGAAAGTGCAGAAAGTAATTTTCTACCTCAACTGTGACTGACTCCATTCTGCCAAAGCACGGTGGCACATAATTGCTATCCTCTTGTATATGAACTGAGGTCTCTCAGAAAGAATTGATTTGTTAAGTAGTTTAGAAAAAAGGAACTGGGGGAAATGTAACCTTAGTAGGTGAAATTAGTTGCTCTGTAGTGGTTATTCACAGAAGCAGAGCAGAGTTACTGACCAAAAGGAGCTTAAAAGTGGGTGCCAGTAAAATCTCAGCAGTTGCTCAATGAATGCCCCAGTGGCATTCTGGCTGGCTGAAATGCAGAACAAGCTCCTGGGTGAATTTATAAAGGCAAATATTTGGACAAAGAAATTTAATGAGAGCCTATGGGGCTTAGTAAATGAGGTTTGTGGTGGTTTGAAGGGATCGTTGAGCATGCTGATCCCTAAGGAACTCTGCCTCTCTCCCTCTTTTTAGTTCTTGTGTGTCTTCCTTGCATAATGGGGCCAAACCACTCTGCAAGTTTGGTTTAACAAATCCCAGAGCTCTGCTGTTCCAAGGGAAAAAGATGAGTGGGAGGGCTCAATCTCACCATGGCATGAGGCTGAGGTGGGACCTCCACCCTGTTGCACACTGTGAGCAAGCCACAGCAGAGCAAAGGGACAGGAGGTGACTTTGTGCCGTAATTGTTGCAGGTGATGAACTGAAAACACTGATGTGTGGAGGTCTGGGCATTGTGCTCCAGTGGGAGCATTATTCAGCCCAGCAAGGTGGTCTGAGGGCCAGCACAGACAACTGATGTTTCTGCAGCGTTTTTGACCTTTTGCACAAAGGAGGAGAGAAGGTGCCAAATGACTGCAGCCTGGTTTTTGTCCTCTCTGTGGGCAGAGGCAGTGAAGAGGGTTGTTTCCTCTGAAACCAAGCTGATTGCTTCACAAAAGGCTGCAGGAAAGCCTAAAAAATGGCACAAGATCTTTGGAACTTAAAATTCCATCCCTGTGGGATACCAGAAGTTGTCTCATAACCGATGAGGAAATTCTTAGCCCAAATCAGACTGGAGTGGCTAATGTTTTGCTTTCTTCTTTTCATGCTGATGACCTACATGACGTGGGCCAAATTTCTGTTTGATGTAAGGGGTTTCATCATAAAGGCTTATAGACATGAAGGAAATCTTTGGACTGTGGGACAAACCAGGGTCATGTCAGGGACATGCAGACCCACACGACCACCAGGATCGTGGATCTTCTTGGTGCTCTGAACTATCTGTTAATAACAGATTGCTGAGTGATGCTGCTGCCTGCAAAATGGAGGGTTTCTGTTAGAATCTGCTTCTGTTGCAAAGCAGTTTTTGGGAGAGGTGTCTCTTTGAGTACACTTGATTCCTGTCAAATGCTTCCTCTTATGGAGTGGGTGATTTTTCATGCAAAGTGAAATATTCACCGTTTTTCAGCTTGAGACCTTCCCAGGATCAGGATAGGACATGTCCTTTATCCTTCAGTGGTACCCAGAATGAGCTGGAAGCACAGGCAGTAGGCAGTGACTGTGTGTGAGGTCACATGTGTGGAGTGAGTGTGAGACCAGGAGAAAACACCTCCAGAAGGTGTTGGGCAGAGGGTGGAGGACATGGCTCAGTCCCAGCCTTACTGCTTGGAAGGCTCTGCCCTTCACACCCTGTCCCTTGAGGATGTTCATTAAACTGTCACGTTGTTGGGAGAGTTCAGAAAGATTTGAGAATATTTGCCAATGAAATGATTATTTTCAGGGTTTTTCCCTTTTTTTGTTCAGCTTCAATGGTGCTAGCATGGTCCAAAAGGTGGATTTCCATACATATCATGTCCTGTTCAGACAACCCCTGACTAATCATCACCTACAAGGAAACTAAATTTAATGAGTCTCTCCGAAGCACCAAAAGCTGAAGTTGTTATCTGGTTTTGTTTCTAGGGTGTCCACACCAGCAGAACATTGAAAAAAATCAGCATTCATGCTCTAGCCTTCAAACAGTTACTCTGTGTGAATATCATGAATGCTATTTCATATCATGAAGATTAAACAAACGAAATAGAAAGGTCAAACAGTAAAAAACAATTAGATGAGCTTTTTCATCTACCGAAAAAAATCAATCAAGAATGAAATTTGGTTTTCCAGTTCCAGTGACCTCAAATGTATTTGAATGTGTATCTCTGAAGAACTGAAAAGACAAACTGCTGCTGTCCTGCCCCTCCAACAAAATACATTTAGGAAGCAATGGAGAAGTGATTATTTCAGAAGTTCCAAGCACCAACACTTTCTGATCAGCTCAGAAAGGGCTTCTTGGATGGCTTTGAACTGCAGGTTTGAACTACAGGTTTGTACTTTCCATGGTTTGCTGGCACATTTTGAGGTTTCCCTCACACTGTGACATTGGCCATAGCTGGGAAGGGAGGGTCCATGTGGTCACAGCTTTTCTCTGCAGCACTGAAGAGAATAACCAGGATATACCTTTAGGAAGGGAATATAGGCAGCAGGGCATGTGTAAAGCAATCCTTCTCCTCCCATCTGCTTCTGCCTGAGGCCCAAGCTTGGTGCTTTTGGATCAGTCTATTTATTGGTCCTGCTAGACCTGTCCTCCACAAAGGCACATGCACCATTTTGGAAACCTTTTTGTCCTCTTTTGCCTCATCCAGGTGCATTGATGGTACCCTACATTTGTTTCTTTAAACTTTCCTAACAACCCCTTGTGGTTTCCTAGCCATTGTGCTTATTGTTGAGGATTGATCTGAGTTCCTCTGGGAGCTAACCGAAGGTTCCAGCATCCACACACCGAATGGCAGTAGCCAGTGTCGAGCCTATTGATCGGCATGAATAGGTGCTTTTCCCGGCATTCAATCCTTTCATCGGCAAAACTGGATTTCCTCTTCCTTTTTATCATCCAGTTCCTGAGTACTGCAAGTTCCTTATGCAACAGTTCATGGTCTGCTTTAGATTTGATTATCCGGAATGATTTCATATCACCTGCAAAACTTTGTCTTTTCACTATTCATCTCTTTTTCCGGATCATTTATGAATAGAAGTGTACATTTTCTAGTCCTTAATGGTCTGCCTTCAGAAACATTGATTTCTGCCTCTGAAATTTGCCTTTTTCAAAAGCATTACAGAATTCAATAAGAATTGAGAATTTTCACAGAATCCTTTTGGGGCTGTTTCATGAAATACATACATTCAGTAGCAAAAAACATCAAATACCACCACTTCTGAGCAACTGCCCTATAATTTTTTTGATAGAGAGGAGCTGCATATGTGGAAGAGGTTGATATTGAATGTGTTAAGTGGTGAATAAAAGTGACTACATGAAAGTGAAGAGATTTTTCTTTTTTTTTGTTTAACTTCCCAACCACTGTTGGTAGGAAAACAGCCTGAAATTTAGGGCCACAAAACTTTCCACCTGTATGTTTACTGTTTCAGATAAGAGGGATTTTTATTTGCATTCGCTTTGACAGACTTATGATCTCTTATCAAAGCAGTGAAACCTGTCCCTAAGCTTGGCAGAAACAAGCAGTGTGGTTTTACTGAGCTGTCCAGCTCTGCTAGAACATACTGTCGAAATGCATAGTTTTTAAACACAAGGTACAAAATTTATGGCCAAAACAGTGATTTCCTCAGGGATAAAATTGTTTGGAGTTTCTTTTCCCGCTCCCAGGAAGATGTGATTATTCCCCCTTCTGATTGTGTGCCAAGACTGAGATGTCTCCTCTAAGTGTCCAGGGTCGTGAGACTACAGAGTCTGAGTCTTGAAGACACCAAATCAAAGCTTAAGGCCCCAAATACTTCATTACTTACATGTTTCCTATTAGTTTTAATCACAATTTACCTTTAATTACAATTTACCTTCATTGTGGATGACAAAAGAAGAAACCAAGGACTAAAGTGTCGTGGAACTATCATGAAAATCAGCCTGGATTTATCCAGATATCTACAAAATAACAAGTGGTCTTTTGTTGTGTTTCCTTCATTAACTTCTGTTTCTGTACCCTTGCTCCAACCAGATCTTCAGTTTGTCACTGTGCGTGTTCTTCCTTGTGCCTGAGGATCACAAATTTTTCTTTTTTTCTTTTTCTGTTTTTTTTTTTTCCCACATTGGTAAACTATAGGTCAGCTTCTCACTTTGACACTCTTGTAAAGAAAATCTGAGTTCTGGTGTCATTGAGCCAGCAGTTGGGTGATGATCACAGTTAATGCCATGCCTATTTCAAGAGTTTCAAGGTCACTTGTCTGGATCACACCACAATAAAACCTACTTTGACAAGATTAAGCCCCTATTCAATCCCTATTACAAAGCACTTCACTACAGATGCAGCCCGTTCTGACACGGCACCCAAGTCTTGAATTTATTTTTATAATTTAGAAAATTAGTTCAAAGGACTGAAAAATATAAAAGTGATATGTCAGCATTCTTTGGTACTTAACAATCCACTACTGTGGTTTAAAGTAGTTTATTTAAGGCTTCATTCCACTGCTACTCAAATGGATGAGCAGGGTTAGTTGTTATACAGCTGTTACTGCCTAAAGAATCCAAGTAGAGCCATAACCAGACACAAACAATAACTTCATCTTTCATGAAGTTGATTATTTTAGTGTGTGTCTGGTATTCAAAAAATACCAGGTCTTCAGAGTAGCAGGTAGCTGCAAGATGACTCTGAAACACGAATGCTTTCATAACATGCATAATATAAAAGAATGTAAGAGGTAATGACCAAGGGCAGCTGCCCCACTGAGGGCAGTCACAGTGTCTGTGCTGAGACCAGTCAGGCTGGAATGTTACCCTGCAGATTTAGCATAGTAACTGTGTTTTGTCATTATCACCTTGGCTCCATCAGCTGAGAGTGAATCAATTCTGCATTAGCTCTTTCCAAAGCTCAGGGCAGTTTTCTGGGGAGTCATAGTCCTGGAGAAGCAAACTTCAGGCTGAATCGGATTACCATGCGAGTCCATCCAGCAGAACAGTAATTACACCACGGTGATTCTGCCTTGCCTCTAATCCTGTTTTCCATTCTGTAACTCAGCTATCTTTTTTTTTTCCCCAGTTATTTCTGGTTTAATTCGCTATGCTTATTGCACCCTGCTGCCCTGTCCTGAGTGTGGGCAGAGCTATTGTTTCCTATCAGAGACCCAGCAGTGGGAGACTGGGCAGTAGGATTTGTTTTCTATCTCAAAACTCACAAAATGCCTCCTGTGCTGCTTTGCTGGTTCAGCTGCAGAGCTCCCTGCTATCACAGCTGTGGTGCACAGCTGAAGAAGTCCAAGCACTTCCCAAAAGAAGTGTCAGGGATGGTGACACTGCCACTGGACTTTGATAATGCCCGTTCAGAAAGGGCTTAGCTGCAGCAAATGACATGGGTACACGTGTGCCAGTCTGAGGTGACACATCTCTGGCTTCAGGACAAGGATATCAGCGCCATCTAGTCAGCTGGGGAGTTGGGTGCAAAATCCTTTTAAACAGAGGTGACACTTCTGGCACCAGCTGTGACAGCTGACCTTTCCTCAGATCATTGCACTCCTAATGGATCTCTTAACATGAGCGGCACTGACACATGACAGAATTCCTCAGGCGTTCAGATGCTCCGCACAAGTCCATTAGATGTTACAGTTTACTGTCAGCTACAGTCAAATCCTGCAGCTGCTGGGGGAACAGGGCATTTCTGCAGGTGATGGCAAGAATATGTCACCAAACTCGTACTCTGCGCGGGCCGGGTGGCTGGCGCTGTCAAGTGCTCTCAGCCGGAGAAATCTGCCTTTCAGGATTGGAAGGGACAAGCGTGTGAGAGCAGCTGAGGTGGAGACAGGGCTGTTCTTTGGTTTGTGTCTCAGAGATGCAGTTAACTTTCCTGGTTAAGAGTGCTGTTACACTCTTTGGTGAGTCACTGATCTGGAAGGTCACGAAGGACCTCTGTAGCTCAGGAAGGATACAGGGCAGGCGTGTGGCTGAGTGAATATCAGTCCACAGGATGTGTGCTCAGAGCATTGGCTTGGGGACGGCACTGCCTTGTGCTCCTCCCAGAGCCCATATCTAGCATTATTTGCATGAGCAAAATTAAATGTGTTCTGCTGGTGAAGTTTTGCTGTATTTCACCCTTTACCTCTCTTATAAGACACACAGTACCAAAGGTACTCACACGTTTGACACTCACACAGGACCCATGCTGAATGGTTTCCTGCGTGGCAAAACAAACAAGGACTATAGCTCAGCATCCCTGAAAAGTATTCATGTTGGAAAACACTTTCAAAATAACTGGGGTCTGTATGTTGCCAGAACAAAAACCATTCTGTGGTTCTGTGGCTCTTAATTATTAAATCCCCCCTGCTTGCAAAGGGATCTCCTGGATTTACTTGTGGTTTACTGGTGCTGGGTTGGACTTGATGATTTCAAAGGACTTTTCCAACCTGCACGATTCTATGACTTTAGCTTCTCAGTAGAGGTAACGTAGAAGGCCTCTCCTCTTGCCTTTGGAGGTCTTCCTTCAGCACATCCTACTCATCTCCTGTCCAGCAGCAGACACTGATTAGATGGTAGCCATGGGGAGTATTTTTTAGTATTGCTTGAAATTGCTTTCAAGATATATAGTAGATCATGCCAATCAAAATAATTAATCCACTTGTTTTGGATTACATTGTGATGGGCTTAGGAATAGGAGAGTGATGGGGTGTTTTATCCAGCACTTCAAGAAGCTTTCTATCTGCTGGTCACCTTTGTAAACACTGCTGTTGGCAGGGGAGTTGTCATTGAAGCAAACCTTTTGATATTCAGTTATTGCCTTCTTCAGTGAAACTGTGAACTTTATAGATCCAGAGATCCCTAGGACCACATGTAACTGATTCAGTTAATCAATTAGCTTTTATGAAATTAATCTTCCTGGATTAAGTGGGAAGCCCTGTTGTGGGCTGTACCAATTAGGCAGTGCTGCTTGTACTATGGCTCTCCTCAGACTACAGCCAAAGCTCAGGGGGATAATTTAAGAATCTTATTTTTAAGCCTTAAATACTATTTGTGGCACGAGTAAGAGAATATTCTCTCATTACCTGTCAGCTGCCTGCGTAACAGCAACAGCACCGATGAGAGATGAGTCCAGTTACTGAATCACAGGAATTGGAAAGGGGCTGAAATTTCAACTTACCCTTCACAAACGCACTCTAAAGAGTTGCAGACAATGCTCATAATGCGTGCATTTTCCCTGGGTACTACTTGAGGATAAAATATGTGTAATTTCAGTCTTTTGCTTATGAATTTCAGTTTCTGCAGCAGATTGCAATGAGAGTAAAGTTCTGCCTTCCCCTGCTGCCAGCCATGCGTTGCCTCCCCCCTTCCCTATAGCTTTAATACTAATGCAGTCTCACAGTGAGTTGTATCTGTCTGATGTAACTAAAAACAAGCTCTGCAAAATAAATTAAGCTTTCAGTCAGTGTGCAGCTAACCCTGGAGAAGCAGAGTATGAGCTGCTTGTTACAGAGAGCGAGCAGGGAGAGAGACAGGGCAGCCCCTTCTGGTCATCACATAGATTGTAGATATCAACTGTGGAGTTTCACTTGAACTTCAAGGGTTTATTTGGGGATTCTTGGAAAAACATGGGCCCCTTTCCTTGAAGTTTAGGGACTTCTCTTGGAGTTTTTAAAAATCTGTGGTATAATATACTTCTGCCATAATAAATATGAGTACCTCCTTCCTCTACAAATGCATAAAAAGGCTTGTGCAGGCAAAATAAACCTCCTTGTGTTCCAGGAAGGAAGGCAACTTAGAAACTTTACAAAGTCTTCAGTAAAGTTTGTTTTTTGTTTCTTCTAAACAGAAATTTCCTCCGCATTGGTGCAATTCCTGGCATGGCCAAGTGCCTTTTGCATTTGGTGGGGTGGGTGTGAAGGTGCTGCACCTCTGGAGTGCATGAGGTAAACACAGCTATGATTTCTAGAACAGCTTGAAAGGCATGCAGGGAGTTCTAGTGAATCTAGATCAGGTGCTAAGAAATGATGGTGCTACCTGTCTAGTCCTCGAGTCTAAAGGCATTAGGGCATTTCTCTAAATGAAATATGTTCACTTCATATCACGTTACAATGCATCATGTTGTAAAACAACATGACAGCGTGTCAGGATGTGACAAACAACTGGTGCGCTGCATTAAGAAATTTAAATGAAAATTAGTTTAGACCATTTTTCTTCCCATCAGCTGGAAGAACAAGGGCTTGGCCTGACGTTTGTAGATCAGTTAAGTAACAGAGAAGAGCTCTGTGTTTTTATCCCTTTGCAGTCCCTTGCAGCTGGTCTGTGTGTGTGGGCATCTTTGGACATGTTTAATTAACTGATGGGATATTTAAGAACACAGAATGCAGTTTTGGGGAAAGGAAAATGGTGGGTTATCACTAACCTCAACTGCTTTTTGATATAGATTTTGGTAATTTCAAAGAAAATATTATCATATACACACATTATTCTGCAGTCACCCTGAGTGCTCTGTCTTGTTGAAGCAAAAAGAGCTTCTGACTTTCAACTTCTCTTGCTTGGTCTGCTGGACTGTCTGGGTTAAACTTTATTCTTGATTATTTTGGAAGTAAACAGATTTAGTTCCTTAAAAAATATTTCCCTTTATTACGTTAAACGAAGAGCAGAATCTGATCTGTAAAATCATGTATTCTAAAAATTATACCCAGCCAATCTTATTATAGAAGACTGGGACAACTCCTATTAATATTATGCTACAATGAAAAATGGCCAGTTCTTAAACCTTGTGCTTTAGTTAGGAAGCCAGAACCTTAGTTAAGATTCAGAACTCATTCCTGTTTCTGAGTCCATGACTGCTTCGTTTAATTAATGAAGTCTTATGAAAAGCTTCAGGAAAGGCTTAAAAAAAGTCAAAGTTTTTGGTGAAGATGATTTTCAAGACTTTGCTGACCCTTTGGAAGAATTTCAGGGTTGATTTTCCTTTATAGACTTTATGCTGCTGATATCCATTATGTGATTCTCATCTAGATACTTTATAATTCCATTTTTAATTGACTTTGAATTAAGTATCCATTTTTTCGTTCAAAATCACTTTCTTATCAAAAACTCCTTAGTCAGTCTAGATGGCACTTAATTTACCATTTCGACAGTTTCTCGCAAGAGAGATATTATGTAAAATGATTTCAAGTGTTAATATTTTGCAAGCTTGGGGGGAAAGAAACTTTAAAAAGTAATTCTTTGAGACACAGCTAATGCAACTTGTTTCAAAAGTTACTGAAATAAGACAGTACTGAAATAAACAGCATGTTTGCACAAGCCTTATTTCTGTAGGAAACCCAGTTGAAGGCAGAAGGTCTCAAACCAGCTGGACACCTGATAAACCTCTGATTTGGTATGGGAGAGTGAGGGAGCTGGAGAATACTTTTACATCACACATTTCAGGAGAGTCCAAAGCAGCACAAGTCCTTTTTTAATACCTAGAATTGGGATATTTAACATTTAATGTGCTCTATTCAAAATTAAAACCATATTTATTTATTTATAATTTCTTGGTACTTGGACTTTCAAGACAGATATAACTTTAGCCAATGTTTTTCATCTCCCTCAAAGAGAAGAAAGCAGATAGGTATTACAGACCATGCCCTCTCCCTTATCATTAATTTTAATGGGATCAAGATCTGACAGAGAGCCCTGAACTTTCTCCTGGTGTAGTAGGTGACTTGGCTGATAAGCTCAGCTCTGGGGAAATCCTTGCAGGAAAAATACTCTCGGGAGGAGCTTTGCCTAAATCCTACAACAGCAGTTGGGAACTTCATTAGAGCTGGTGAAGGGGGTGGTAATCACAGGACTTGGAACAGCATGTCCTTCCCTCAGGGATATGGAAATCTGTGCTCTAAACATGATTTCTCCAGGAAATCTTGGATAATTGAGATTACGGCATTTTCGGTGTGTTTTTCACCTCACTTTTTGAGGATAAGCATTTTTATCTGCCCCTCTAAGTGCAGACTTAGACTTGTTTGTTGAACTAATGATTGCAAATTTTTGGCGTGTTGCTCTGCAGGTAGGGAGCTGCAAGGGTAATTGAAGGACTGAAGTTAGTGCTTAGTCCTTTGGAAAATGCATTTTTTTGTGCACTCAGAAATGGCCATTTTCTACCCCTAATGTATTAGCCATGAAATAAATGTTCATTCAGGTAATATATTGCATTGATGTTTTCTGAAGGTTATAAAGCTAGGTTATTCTAGCACGGTGTGGTTTTTCTCTCAGTTGGTTTCTAGGAGGCAACTTGTCCCTGGAATGGGGCATCCTGAAAAAGGACCAGGGAGTCCAGGGAATGGTGCTTCTCTTTTGATGACCCCTTGGAAATGCCTCTTCCAGACCTGCAGGAGTGCTTTGCCAATGAGGAGAGCAGTGGCAAGGGAGCAGAGCCGTCACTGCCTGCCCGAGGTGGCACATTCCACATTCCCAGGCTTAGGACATCAGGCAGTCGGGGTGCTTGGGCTGTGCCTGATGGATGCATTGAACTGGTTTCGCCTCTGCCAGCTGGACAGTCAAGATGTGAAACACTTGTACCTCCCACTGGGTTCTATCTTGGGTGCTGTTCCTGCTGCTGAACCAAAGAATTCATCTCTGCAAGGAAGGATTTCCCCATTACCTAGGGGCAGGGAGGTTGCACCCTCTGTTCCCTCCGAGACGTTTTGGGGAAGAAAACTCAATTAAAAGCTCCCTTGCAAATGTTTGGGTGATATTTGGAATAGATGGAGCGGTTTGGTTGCAACTTTGTAAAGGTTCTCCCTTTTTCACTTTGTCATTATGAGAGCTATCATGCAGAGTAGTTCAGTCCCTGTTGAAGGCAGTCCCTAAATGTCAAACCTGAGAAGATACAGCCCTTTAATTAGCAGAGCCATTTTATTCCATGGATGCTCCTTAAGAGCTTCCCTAAACCCTATAATTTCTGCTCTGATAGATTGAAAATTTTTTTATGTTCACTTCTAAATGTCTTTGTTTCTTCTGTAATGGATTAAATGAAGTTTTAACAAGGCTTATGGTGAGATTCCTCATCATTAAAATAACAAATGGTTGAAAAGCTGCCTTCTGTCTTGCAGGAATCTAACAGCATTAGTGGACCATAATCCAGCTGGTAACTGATTGCTGAACAACTGCAAAACCTTTCATACTTTGAGATGCTATCAGTACATAAAATATGTTTTCATGAAGTTTATTGAGCAGCTTATTAGCAGAGGTTAAGGCAATGGAGCTTCACAGATTCCACTTAGCACTCAAAAATGTTTTATCTGAGAGTTTCAGACTTTTCAGATTTAATTGAGTTTCTTTAATCTATTCTGGATACATCAAGGTAATAGTTCCTGAAAGATGTGCAATGTTTTCTGGTTCTAGCTCAGTCTTTTTCTGGTTCTAATCAGATTTGAGAGACTAAAGATATTTGTAGCCTCCAAAGGCGGATCATTTTGGTTTGTTCATATTTTTAAGGTCCTTTTGCAATCAGAAGGATTCTCTCATCTCTCCCTGGAGCTTTTGCAAAACACTGAAACATTTGCGGCATTGTCCCAGTGATTCTGTCCTCATTTGCAACTTTCCTTAAAATCCTCCCTGGTGAATGTGCTCCATCCCAGCTGGCTTGTCCACATCCTTCCCAGATCTTTGATGCTGTCCCTGTAGCGTGGAGCTGACACATTTCTGGGATTTCCTGGGGCCAAGGGGAAGCACTGGGTGATGCAGGGCTGCACGTTCCCCCTTCTGCCCCAGATGCACAAGGAGCAGAGGACACGGCTGGAGGAAAAGCACACACGCATCCTCCAGCAACTCCTCTCTGCCCTTACAGTTGCTTGGGCTTGTGGGCACCCAAGCACAAGCTAAAGTTGTCCTGAGGCTATTCTTGTTCAAATCACAGATCAGCAAGGAAAAGTACTTCAACCCACTGCATCTAATTGAGGACAAGGCTGGAAGAGTGCTGGGAGCACGACCTCTCTTATCTCTCTCTCTCTTTGACAGCCAGAGCCCTTCCATCAGGCAGCTGGCTGGAAGAAATCACTGGAAGCTCCTGCTCAGTCCATCTGTCTGTCTGGATCCCTTGATTGTCAGAATCCCAGCCTGTGGATGCCTTTTTTAATCCATCCTATTCTGTACAAATCAAAACTCTTTTTCTTGCTATCACTACGGTCTCATCCCACTTCCTCTCTGGACAGTGCCAGCCTGTTCTCTGGTTTAATCTAATGATCGAGCCTTTTGGAGTGTGTTAGCAACAGCATAAAGCATTTCTTGACACTTCTCATGCCTCCTGGACACTGAGTGCTTGACAGTGAGTTTTATGGATTGTTGGCAATGAAAGTTATGAGTGCTCAGCTCACAGCTGAAGAATGGCACCACACAATTTCCTCCTGGAATTGCAATTTTCCTTTGTTGTCTTTAATACTGGTAAGCAGTTTGGGTCCTGCTTACATGCTCTGCATGCCAAAGGAAAACTAGGGAAGGAGAATTCTGTTACTGTTTTTAAGGCTGCCAGGACACCAGACCTCAGCATTCAGCACATTCTCACCCACAGAGGAGTTTCTAAGATCTATGTACATTTTTGTCTTGTTTATTTGTGCATCCTGGATGTGCAAAGGAGTTCTGGTGTCAGAACTCAGTCTGAGGAATTTGGAAATCTAGTAAAACTAAATACAGTTTACACTTTTCTTTAAACATGAGGAAACTATCTGTTACAGCTCTATAAATTTCTGTAACAAATGCCCTTGAATTTTAAAAATTATTATTAATTTTTTAGATAACCCTGTGCAGATGATTAAAAATATTTCCATTGTGTTCTGGCTAGCAGATCCAGAGACATAAATGTTGAGGAATTTTTACCATCCAGGATTTACATTTGAAGCCATTTCATTAATTTCATGTTAGAGACTATAAATGTCCTATTAAATTTTAATTGAAAGACTGCATGAAAACCTGTAACTATTACTACCCCAGACTTGCCTTTCTGACATGGCAATTTCACAAAGCTACAAAAAAATTGAGGTTTTGGTTTTCTTTAGAGGTGCTTTGAGAGAGCTCCACGTAAATGAGCTCCAAGGTCACTGCGGTGCTGTTTTGGAATGCCTTTAAAAACATGACTGGCAAGAGATCTCTCAAAATTAAAAGTCTCTGCACAGATAAAATATGACAGCCCTGTCTACTGTGATTACTTCAGTTCTGCAGAGTCGTCAGTCATTCCCAGTCATTCCCTTTGACTTTTGGAGTCGTGCTCTCCAGCTTCCTCTCCGCTGCCTGCCCACCCTGGGGCAATCCTGGGACAAGACAAGAAAGGTCTCATTCACCTCCTTGGTCTTGCCTCTCCTCCCTGTAATTTCTCTGTCTGCCTTCCTATCTTCCCCAGTTAACAAATTTGATTTTTACCTGTCTTCACCCAGCGTGTCTTGAAATGCAAAGACACTCAGCCAAAAGGGATGAGGTATCAGAGAGAAGAAGGATTTTCATCTCTGCCCTTCAGCTCCAGAAGGGATGTGTAAACTGTACCAGGCTGCAAGAGGAAATATCTTCTAGGTTTATTTATTTATTTGTTTGTTTGTTTATGCTAAGGCAGGGCTGCACTTTGTAGCTTTCTCTTCATGTCCCCATGATGGTCTTCAAATGTCAGGGGGAAGTCATTGGTTTTATCTCCTTAAGGAAAGTCAGTGCCTTTTGTTCCAGGCCTGGGTGCCATCTGGCCTCTGCTGTACTTGAGTCTCTGAGCAACAGGAGGTGTTTGTGTGGGTCCAGAGGAAAAAAAGAGAAGTATTTTTATGTCATTCCTAAAACAGTTCTAAACTTCTGATGATCTGTGTGTTAAAAAGTAGGTTGCAGAGCTTTAAAAATCAGCAATGCAAGTAAATATCTGTTTACTGCCTTGTTTCAAGAGAGGGAAGTGGAGAGAGGTCAAGGGATGAGGGAAAGGCAGCTAGAAGCAAAGATTTGTATTTAGGTTTAAGTGGTGAGGTAAGCAATGGAGATACCCAGGGGGCTGAAATGTATCCAGTCCTGAGCAAGTACAATTAAGACTTTGGCAGAAATGCTGATTGACCTACTTTTGGAGTAAGGGCACGGGGAAGTGAAGGGACAACCCCGACAGCATCTCCCCTGTGCTACTGCCAAACCCTTGTGAGCAAAGAGAGCCAGACCTGGCTCAAATGTGGCAGCTGCCCTGTGCCCAGCAGCTGGCCTGGGGCAGGAGGAGGGGAAAAACACTGCTGGCCTGTGAAATTTGTGGATTAAATTTAGAAAATGGTGGTTTACAAATTATACCTGCAGGAGAAGAAGGACCTGCTAGAGCACTGGATGGGTCCTTCACCTCTTACTTCAGTGTGCACAGCTGATACCCCTGTCCACAGCTTTGTGACAGCTTCTTCAAACCCCCAAAGGTTCTCAGAAGGAGCCTCTCAGTGAGCCAAGTATTATCAGCCATGGAGGAATTTGCATCTTTCGAGCTGCTGAGCTCTGCTGTGATTCCTTGTGCCTGTCACCTCCTCAGCATGGCTGAGTTAAGCAGAAAGTACTTTTTGAGAACTTACTTGCTTGATCACAGTTGGATTTGGGGACAGCTGATGCTGCAGCAGCTTGCTGGGAGTTCATCTTGTTCCTCCCTCCAGTGCCAGTCTCCTTTTAGGAATGGGGTGACAGTGACTGGCTTGGGTGAGGAATTGATCAGCCAAGCTCGGTAGCAGGAGGTTAACACCCAGGAATTTTGGTAGATCCCAGAGCACAGGAAAATGAGCTGGTGGTGCTCATCTCTGCTGAGAAGTCACATCTAATTGTGCAATTTCACAGTGAGGAAAACTGAATCTGGTAGGAATCAGAAGGAGACCGTGAGCTGAGAGGTTCACGTTGGTCCCGCCCGATACATCACAGCTTCTTGGTTTCCGTATGTGACATTCTGTCATTCCACAGGTCCAGAGAGATTGCAAAGAGAAAAGGATGTGAATCTCATCTCAGCTACATGCCTGCCTCTCTCAGACAGTTTGCCAGAACTACTTGTCTCCCTGAGAAAGACATCAGGAAAGGGATGTGTTTCAGGTGCCTGTCACTCAGAACAGCGGTAACAAGCTGTGCATCTCTCTCTGTTATCGATCATGAAAAATGCTTTAAATTAGCCAAACACCCCCCAGACCTCTACCATGTTCTGTTCTCAATCAAGAAAATTGATAAAGGTATCGTTCTTCCTCTGTCGTTTCCTGTTGCACTAAATTCTCCTTGTGTTTAACATCATTGTTGGGAACCTGTGAAGGATTATTGCAGTAATGAGGATAATTCATAAAGGGGCTTTGTGCTGTTCAGAGCTATTAGTGCCTGAACTAGAGTGGGGGCTATCCCAGAGTGGGTGGAACACCCTTTTCGATGAACTTGAGCGTGTGCATGTCTGGGGCTTTGTGCATAGAAATTCCTAACAGAATTAGTGACTCAGGAACACCACTTCGAGCCTGCTTCTGGATGCTGCTGCTGTAATTGAGCATGCTCATTATTTATAGGCTCCCAAATTAAGCATTCATTTATGCTGTGTTTGGAATAAATGGAATCAACAACATGCCTTTTGGTGAAAGAGCCGCAGATGCAAACAGAAGCGCTCACAGCTTTCAAGTCTTGTGTTTGTTTACGTCAGTGAATGCGGACTGTTAGAACAACTTCCACCGCTGATTATTTTCAATTAAAGCTTGAGGAATTTTAAGAGGAAACTGTCACAATACTGTGATCAGGGATATTATAGCCTCTGGATGCAAATTAGCCACCAAACTTTCAGACAACAGATTTACAGGATCTGCTTCAAATTAATTGCCAACTGGCCGGGAGCACCTCCAGCTCTCGGCGTCTGCCTCCACGGCGCGTGGAGAAGGTGCTGTGGGGGTGTCTAGGCTGCTGGGCTGCAGGTGGTGGTTTGCCTGGGAGGAAAAAGGGATGTGAACAAGTTTCTGAAGTGTCCTTGAAGAATCTTTTCCACCAGAGTCCTCTCGCTGCAAATGCTGGATGCAGCTCGGGTCCAGCTGATCAGTTCTCTCTCCCTCCAGCCATCCCCCCTGAGCGCCAGGCAGTCCCTGGACACTGCAGACAGGCAAGAGGGAAGAGGGAAGCCAGGTCCAGGTTACACTCATTTATTCCAGGCAGACCAAAGGTTTGTTCTTAAAAAATGCATGGTGGTGTGGGATTGAAACAGAAAAGACTTGTGGTATTCAGGACTGAGTTCTGCAAGACTCTACGATGCAGAGGAAATTTACCTGCTGTCTTTTTGCACTGGGCAATGCTTATTTCTGTAAGCATTTAAGCATTCTGTAAGCATGTGAGTAAAAGAAAATACAATTTTTAACACTCCTTCAAGACATAAACAGTGTTTCTTAGATCTGTGTCTAGTGTATAGCCAGAAGAGAGAAATCATTTTTCATTCTCCTTTTCTGTGGCATGAGATCTAATAGTAACTTCAGATGCTTAACAATTTGTGCATTTATTTTTAAGACAATAAGACAGACCCATTTACTACCACAAAAGAAGTCCTAGTAAATTTTGGCAGTTCGTGGTTTTATCCTAATACACATTCTTTATTATAATTTCTTACGGGAATCGAAGTAATTTGCCTACTTAATGTTATCTTTAGTAAATCTCAATAAAAGAAACTTGAGCAAGATCTCCTGTGGCCCTGTGGTAGATTTATGCTTCCTGTGCCACAGTCACGGAATACAGGCGTGATGCTGGTAAAGAATTCTTTATTTTGCTCCAAGAGCTTTTCATGTGCATAATTCTTACTGGCATGGGCTGCAGCTTAAATTCGTGGTTTTAAAGACCACCAGCAGTAGCCCTTAGTAAACAGAGAGCATGGAGAAAGGACAAATTTTATATACTTTGGTACCAGAGCTTAGACCAGTAGAGAGTTAGAGTCCAGTGGAGTAGTTGTTGATAATTTGAAGGAATGAATAAGTACCGTTAGTGCAGTGACCACGTGAAACAACGCAGTATGTGCAAAGCATTGATGAATGAAAAAACCAAAAACAACAACAAAAAAATCACCCAAAGAACCCAAAAAACCAAGTAGTATGTGAACCTGTGAATGTTTTTGGTGTTTTCATGAAATAAGAGAGATTTTAACAAGTAGAAAGCTTTCTATCAGATAGGCCCCATGACTTGGCAAATTCTGGCTCGCAATTGCATCAGACTGAAACACTCTGTATGGACTGTCTGCATCCCTTCAATGGGAGCCTGCAGGGAAAGGAAAACATTTAGAGATCCCACCTCTTGCAATGATAAATCAGAAACCTCAGCATGACCAGCCTCACTGGAAATCTCTTCACCTTTGCATTGGTGTGTTTAGCACTGGGACAGCAGAAAATAACTGCATGTGAATTAATTGCTATTAGTTTGTGTGTTTGGTGCTTAAACAGTAGAATGATAAGGGCAAAATAGGAGCTGCAAAGGAGTAGTAAACAACTAAAAGCTGTTTGGCACCTTCTAGCTCTTCTTTCCTGTGTATTTCACGTGCCACCTAGGGAGAAAAGGCACAGCAGTGAGTGAGTTCAGCACTGGCACATTTAGGTGGAAGCACAAGCAAGCCAGAAAAATGCTGGCTTTTGTGCATTGTCCATCACAAAGTCTCTTTATGGCTCTGCTGTAGCTCTTAGTTTCCCTTCATCACAAACCAGAATAGATTAATTCCTCCAGCTGTGTAGATTGTAGAGCAATACCAGTAGTTTTATGTTCAAGTTTAATGCAGTAATCAGTCTTTTTGAGGATGATAAGCAATAAACAGCATGCAGTATTTGAAGACAGATGCCCTACTATGACCTACAGTAGGGTGGTTGTGACAGAACAGCCAAAATGTTGTTAAAATACTTAATATTTAATTTGAAAGTTATGAAAGGTATTATGCTATCGAGCGATTAACAGCGTCCCCACTGAGACAAACTATTTTTACCAGACACAAGTAATTTCTTCTGGCCTCTTGTCTTCAAAAGAGATGAGAAAAGCAAACATTTTGCAAAGATTAAGCATGAATATAAACTATGCTAGGAATTAAACTATCAGCTTGACCCCGTGTTAATCTGTGTGTGTGACACAGCTTCGAAGAGCCACAACTCCATATTAGAGCAGCAGCAGCTCTAAGAATAGAAAACATCATTTCATGTTTGCTTGAAATCTGTGGTCGATTTTGATTCAGCTGCCATTGTCATTCTTTTCTGTTTGTTTTCTGTAAATGTTTCTGTGCTCAAGCTCTATTAATGAGATGACATCCAGGAAGTAAATATTTGTCTACAATAGTCACCAAAATCAGATTGTGACTCCCATAATAAATTTTGGCATTGTCATTTTGTACTGTTGTGACCATTGCAATGCAAAACGCATGCTGGAAGTCCCAGGGACTCATACAACATTTATATAAATTACAGCAGAAATGAGGAATTATGAAAATTTGATTGCAATGTACATTATTCAGTTAATTTGCCAACCAAGATTATTTGCTGCTGACAGGCTGAGCAGATGTATTGAAGTGACTGGATGGCCACCAAGAGAAAATGTTCAAGGAAGGTTGTTTTTTGGATGCCTTTAAAACTAGTTCAGATATTGACAAAACTTTGATACAGACTTCTTCAGTGACTGGTAAAGCCAAAAAGCAAAATGTTGCCAGTAAATGCAACTTTTCATCCTTAAATAGATTTAGTATTTTTTCATTTCAGAAGGGACTATGATGTTCATCGCTTTTCACCAGATGTAAAATACAGACCATGTAGCTTATCACCCACAACATTTGCAGTGAGCTTCTGGTTTCTAAACAAGACCAAAGGCATCCACTCCCCGGACAAACCAGGATAAACTGCTGCTCTCTTTGTAGTGGAGGGACAGAGGTTTTTAGATCTTGCTCCAAAGGTTTAAGAGCAATGCTCTTTTCCACATTTGTGAAGTCCATGGTGTGTGTTATCTACCTGGGAAAGATGGATAAATAGGATCTGTACTGCAGCCATGAAGCATGTTCAGCTCGAAATCATATTTTCAGGATAAGCTGAAAAAATATTGTGTTTTCTTTTTTGAGGGGAAGCTTTGAGAGAAACCTTACAACGTCGTTCTGTAAGTGATAAAGCACAATTGCTGTGTAAGAAACACATGGTGGAAAAGCATAAGGAGGAGAAAACCTGGCAGAAGCAACAATCCATAATTTAGAAATGATGCTGTCTTATCGCGTTCTGCAAATGTCATTCCCACCAGGAAGTTAAATTACTGCACCAAAGTGTAGGCAAAGAGAGCAAAATTATGACCCAGAAGTGTTGCTCTCACATGGCTGGAGGTGCGTTCCTGGGCTCTGTGCACAGCTGGATTAATGCCTGGGAGCACAGTCCCGTGCTGTGCAGTCCTTGCACGTGTACCAGGGCACACGGGGGTTTTCTGTCTCCCACCCTGGAAACTTGGCTTCTTCCACAGGCAGAATTATCCTTGCTCACAAGGTTTTCTTGCTTTGTCTTCCCAGAGAGAAAAGATGCTGAGGTCAGATGGTTTTTTAAGATTAAGCAAGACACACTGCAAAGTGTTTCCAAGGAGTAGACTAAGGAAAGTGATATAAACCCTTCCCGTGTGGGGAGTAACTAGAGGCTTCTTGTTGAAACATGCAAACATTTGGTGTGATTGCCTTTCCTTGGGTTCTCTGCTGCTGTAGCTGCAATGAATTTGTGCTGCAGGAGCAATTCCCAGCTCTAAGCAAGGAATAGCTGTCCCAGGTCTTAGGTGCCAGGTAGAACAAGGCATTTCCTCTTCCAAGAAATTTCATGTACCTTTACCCCAGCAGATTCATCTGTAACTGTCCCTCCCTGCCTAAGGTCTGACCTGTTCAGGTATGAGCCAGTTCAAACCCTGGACATGGCAAGATTCACCTGGGCACAACTGTATCCAGGTTTGTGCCTGGATTTGGGAGTCTGAGCACCTTAGCTCAGCCATTGGGATGCCATTGGAGTTGTTTGGGTTTTATCCCAGAGCTGGATCACATCTGGCTGGATAGAAACACCAGCTGTGGGGCTTAGGTCCTCCTGCACCTGCCTCAGAATTGTGCCTTTGGGAATATTTCAAATATAGCTGCATTTTCAGGGGACAGAAAAATGGTCACGTTAAAAGTGTTTCTTAATTAACTGCATCTGAGTAAATAATTCACAGTGAATAATTAACTGATGGATTTAGCCTGTCTCTTTTTCCTCCTCTTTCTTTTTCTTTTTCTTTCCTGTGCACAAAACGTCCTTGAACAGATTGCAGGTTTCTTAACTTCCTGCAGGAGTGTGTCAGATATTTTATCTGCCATTTTTATTGGCTTGTTTGCAATGGGTTTCCTACTTGCCTTAGTGAGACTTTTAAAGAGAGGAACAGAAATAGTGCTATCTGCAGGGTAATTTATGCACCCATGCTAGGGGAAAAGGAAATTCTAAGATTTAAACTTTTTTTTTTTTAATGGGTGAAGCTCATTTCAAGGTGTTAATTCTACGTCTGCACATAACAGACAATGGTATTTCCTTTGGTGAAGTCCTTTGGTTTGGACTTGTCTTGTAAGAAACTGATTGCAGTGTTGTACCAGAGAGATGGGAATTTCCTAAAGCATAGCAGCTGAATTCCAAACCTGAAATACATTCTTTTTGATCTTCATGGACCTTTTTTTATTTGAAACCTCCTGGCAGAATCAAGTCCGTTGCTAAACAAAGACCCTTACCCTGTGCAGAGGCAATGTCATTACTCAGTCCAAAATTGCCCTGCAGGACAGTGTTAACCCAGAAATTGCATTGCAGGGACAGCCCCCTGAGTCTCAGCAGGTTATTCTGTCAGGAGGGTGGGCACTTCCTTTTTAGTTGAGAAATCTTCACTTTTTGGGATTTGGTACTCGCTGCCAGCTCAACCCATCTGTCTTTGTGGTGCTGCTTTTGCAGCAACATCACCCAAATGTAGCAGCTCCTCTTGCTTGCAGACAGACAGATGCAGCCTATTTGCCTCCTGCCTGTATTAGCAGAAATTTTTGCATAAATCTCTTTTGGGCACATCACAGTGAAGGGGCCCTGGAGCATAACCCAGCTGAGTGGCAGCTTTGTGTGGCTTAGGTTTAATGCAGTAATGGACACTGGAATTTCACCTGTTGCTCTTGGGAAGCAGAGAAGAGATCACAGCCGAGGGGCTGCAGGTTTAGTGATTCCTCTGGGTTGATGTAAAAACGGGGAAAAGAAAGTGGGACAACAAAATGCTCACATTTGGGGAGTTGGGTGGGTGACAGCAGATCTTTCACCCCATCCCTTTGGACTGGTAAAAAGATGCTTCTGAGCTCCTGGTGAGGAACATTTTCACGCCTTGTGACAGAGCTGCAGGCATGATGTGATCCCTGCTTCAGCGCTCAGAGCTCAGACTTGGAACAATATGGGCAAAAAATGCCCCAAAGCTGAAGTGCTCCTTGTTGGATTAGCATAACGGGAGGATAAAATAAGGCAGATAATTTGCAGCTGCTTCGTGCCCCGTATCTGGGGCAGGGAGTTGCAGCATCCTGCTGGAGATTTCAGCCCCGTAGCATCCTGTGGCTGCTGAGAGGAAAGGCTCAGCCACGTGGGTTAATGAATGTTGTTTCTCACACAGGAAAACCAACAGAGAGCAGCATATGGACTCTGTGACAGGAGTGACTGTAGGGTGCTGGACTCCACTGATTTGATAGTTTTCCTACATCTTCCTTAGCTGTAAAATTCTAATAAAGAAGAAAGAGGCCATTATATTAATGGCATTATAGGGATTGCAGCGTGATCTCTGGGACTCATGGGGATTCCTCTGATGTCCAAAATAAATTCTCTTCTATTCTAATGACCATAAATGACCTCTCTCCAAACCTGGTATTGATGAAATAGCTTTAATGTTTCAACATCAATGCTCCAAGCTTTGCTGAACAGTAACATTAATCTGATATTACACAGCACACGGGGAAGAACAGCCAAAAAATATGCTGGCACTTATGAAGTTATGCAGCTTTCTAGCCTGACAGCCTTCATGCTATTTTCCCACCAAGTGGAAACAAGTCATGGGATACAAATGACAGAGAGATTTTCCCTTAAAACCTGATGGAAGGAATTCACAAGTGGTTGGAAACTGCATATAATTTCAAAGGGAAGAGTGTAAACAGATGAAGTTTTTGGAAAAGTTGGTGTACCTGTGCTCCTGTGTTTGTTTCTGTCTGGTTACAATCTATTTTCTTTTTCCTAGCAAACATTTTTGATTACTTAGCATATCTTAATTAATATGCAAACACAGACATGGATTCTCACAGCACAAAAACAGAGCCATTGGCTGATTTATGATTTTAATCAGGTCAGCCTTAGCTGATATGCAGTAAGAAATAATTAGCTGGCTGTTTGTACACAGAATTGCATTGTACCTAACCCCTAGGAGTCAGCTTTTCCTGACACTTCAATCCCCTGCTGAGTTTGTTTTCTTAGCATTCCTGCTGGTCTGAAAACGGGAGCATGTAGTAGTTTGCCACCTCTGAGATCTTTGTCCTCAGTTCTTAACTAAGGGTAGGCTGGTCATCTGCAGGCCTTAAGGTTTGGTCTGGTATAGAATTGGCTGAAATACTGAATTAGAGGTTTGACCAATCATCACAGCGGCCAAAAGAATTGCCCAGGAAAGTCTCTTTCTGGATATTTCAGAGCAGCTCTTGCTCTCTGCCTTGCTGTTTCTAACATTACCAACACACTTCAAATGCATCTGCAAATTTTTTAAGTACACCTAGGGCCTCAAAGAAGTGTAATGTAGACCAGACTGTTAGGATAGATTGGTATTGACTGGTCTGAACTGGACCCCAGCTTTTCAGAAATTGGAGCACAGATCCAGACTTCCCTCAGAAAGGGAAATTCTGCAGTTACAGAGTGAGTGACTGTTTCCCCCACTCCTCTCCCAAAATCCCAGCTGTACCAGTGTCCCTGGCAATCAGTTATGCTGCTCTTTCTGTCCTGTGAAAAGAGAGGTTTAGCTTGCAAAGTTATCAGTTGAATCAGTTTTATCTGTGTATTTTATGTGCCTGGCACTACCTCTGTAGCTGCTGGACATTTTATGCCACACTGCACCGTGTGAAGTGTAAATGCTGTTTGTAAGTGACTCTTACCTGTTGTCTCAATGCTAACGTAGGAAGTTTGCAAAATACTGAAACTGGTCTCGAGTTCTGAGTTTCATTAACCCTTTGTGAAAACCCATGAGCCTCTTGTGTTGGAGCCCAGACAGAGGACATGGTTTCTAATGTTGCTTCCCTGCAAACTAATTGATGTATCTGGCACCAGCCAACTGACATCAAAACATTTGTACAGATGTGAGGCTCTGTCTAGACTGGATAATTGCTTCCCCTTTTGGCTTGATTTCACCAGTTGCCAAGTTGGGTAACATTTAACCTTGACTTGTGGAGGCACAGCCACTGCCCAAGCCCTCCTAACGAGGAGCCATCCAGCAAGTTGTGACATGACAAGACCACGTTAATCTGAGTCTTCTGCCTGCGAGGCTGCTCACACTGCAGGGTCAACGCTGATGCGGCTGCATTAATCCTCTTTCTGTCCATACATCGTAATTCACCCTCAGAGCATGGCTGAGTTCTTTTGTTAATTGTTTTCTCCCTGCCTCCCCCCGTGAAGCGAAGTTCATTCCGTGCACAACACCGATGCAGCAGGTTAATAACTATTGATGTTGCCACGTTTATAATGGTCTTGCTGCTCATGAATCTGAGCCTCCCCCTCACGAGGTGGTGGACACGACCTACTTAATCATTGCATCTCCCTGTCCATGGATCTCAGCTCACCCTGTGAAATGTTAATCATTCTGACTGGCTAATCACGACAATTGCTCACTGTCCAAGGGTGGGAGTTCAGCCTAAGAACAGCTCCAATGTCCTTGTTACTCCTTGCAATCTCTTGCTGCTCACAGGCTGCAAAGGACAGGGATGTCTCCGCTCATCACTTCAATCCCTCGCTGCCTGGAGGCTGAGGAGCTCCCCGTGCTGTCCAAGCCATGCCCAAGGCACTTTATTCTCCTTCCATCCTCAATTCTGAGCCACTGCAAATCCTTCTCTTCAACAGCAAAGTTTCCCTGGCAGCTGCTCCGTGCAACCAGCTGTGTGCCACCTCTGCGGAGTGACACGTTGAGTAGCAGAGTGTGTTTGCCTGCGGAGCAGCCCGGCTCCGTGGGTTGGATGCTGAGCTCCTGAAAGGTGAGCTCAGAGCACGGGGATAAGCATTAACTCAATGAGACATTTCAGCTCCTTCTGCTGAGCTGCACCATTGTGCTGGGTAGGTCTGATAGGACTGTAAAACTAAATAGGTGTTGATGTGGTGCCACACGCTGTTCCCTTATGCTGGCTCCAGCATGGGGCCCGGTGCTTTTAATGAACACTTACAGCTGTTAATGCCTCTGCCTTCAGCAGCCGGAATCGTTGTGGGAGCTGAATGGACATGGAGAGGGAAGATCAATCACAACTTTGGGGCATTGTAAAGTCCCACCGCTTTCATACCTGTGCCTGCAGGATGTGGTCGTGATTGAAGCTTGGAAAGGACACAAGGGAGCTGTTGAAACTGCACAAATTGCACAAGACATTTTATGAAGTCAAGCCCATGTCTTAAATGCAGACATATAATTGCAGTGAGGGCTCTGGAACTGCATCTAGTACTTGAACAAGAAACTTGTCTCATCATCAGCAGGTTTCCCCCACGTGCTCTGTACAGCTCCTCCCCGGGGCTCCTTGAAGTGCTGGTTCTCTCTGGAAACCCAGCTACCTTCAGCTGCAAGAAAAATTGAGCAGCAGCTTTAAAGGAAGCTGCTGAAAGCAGCTTTGTGAGCCAAAGAGGTAGAAGTAACAGCATGAGGCAAAATCTAACAGGAGCCACCTCCATCTTCAGAGAGCCACAGAGCCAGCGTCAGCAGGTTTCTTTGGGAGGCAGAGGCCATCACCTTTCCCACTGAAACCCAAGTGCTGCCTCTTTTCCAGACACTCGGGCAGCTCACTGTGGTTTATTACGTGGCACAGTAAACCTGTTGTCAAGCTTTTGTTTAATTTTTAAATTTATTTTCCTCCGTCTCATCCTCAGATTGGTTTGGGAGTTTAGTTTAATAAACAGGCAGTTAGTCTGATTAAAAATGGTGTATGTTTTGCTGTGGCAGAGGCAGACTCAGGGGCATTTCATACGTGTGCATTGAGAATAAGAAACTGTCACTCTGAGGTTCAATGGTAAATAACTTTTTTCCCCAGCAAAATACTGGGAGTTCTTTCATGCAGATGATTTTACGTTTTATGAAAATCCAAGGGAAAGGGAGGACTGGTATTTTGGAAAACAAGAAAGAAAAAGGTGGAGGGAGGGCGATTTATACCTAGCAAAACTAATTAAAATAAAGCAAACTATGAACAGGTGAAACTAAATGCAGCAGAAATGCTGAATTAAAGGGGCAGCAGTTAACAAAGACTGATCTTGAAGAGGTTAATGAAGATATTTCGCACTGGTGTAGTCGGAGGAGTGTGGAAAACCAGTGCTGCTGCTTTTCTACAGTGCCAGGAATGAAGGGAGCAGACACATCCTGTTGTTTGCTCGTGTTGGGCTGTCTGGTCGAGGTTGTTAGAGCAGGAGAGAGGAGCTGAAGCTTCCGTGGCGCTTTCTGGGTAATGAGAAGTGACAGCCCCCCAGCACCTGAGCTGCTGCTCTGCAAAGGGAGGCAGGTAAACAGACCAAATTTTCATTGTTGTTTGTAAACATCTCATTTGCAAACACAAAGTGGATTTTTAGGACTTCACTTCTGGGATGCCCCGAGCACACAGCTCCTAGTCTCTTCTTTCCCTGATTAGCTCTGAAGTGAAGCAGCCCAGCCTCAGTCTCCCAAACAGCTCCATTCCTTCACACAGATTTAAAATGTCTCCATCACTGCAGCAGATACACTGTGCATGGGCAAGGAAGTCACATTTTTTAAAGGAGCTCAGGAACAGAAATCTTATTCCTAAAGATAACTTCAGCCATGTCTGCACTGCCATAAAGCCCAAGACCAGGAGCCAGCCTGCTGTTGGTACTCACCTTAAATCTTAAAGGGTAAGCTTTTAAATGCTGTGGGGTTTTTTTAACCAGGCCAAGAAGCTTTCTCCAAGCCAAGATCAGAGCACACTGACTGTATTTACCACGTGTAATTCATTTTAAGGAGAGTGACAAAAACACTTATCTCCAGAAACATGAAAGCTGGAAAGAAGAAAAGGGAGCAGGGACATAAACTATGAACTATCAGAGCTTTTCTCATAAGTGTAGCTGTATGGGAAATGGAAATATTGAAGTTTCTAGTTTGGGTGTGTTGCTCTGGATAGGCCCTTGGAGAACTGCTGTAACCAGACTGGTGTAGCATCAGGAGAAGGTATAAAATGCTCCTGTTAGTGCCGTTAGGATTTGTTCTGTGGGATCACCAATACTCACTCACTGTTCTGTATGCTGCAGTTTTCCTTGTGCTGTTGTATTTGTGTCCCACACCTGGCAGGTGACTCTGGTTTGCTGAGGTTTTTCTAGTGGGAATTACAGCAGGATCTCTTAGTGCTGCAGATGTGATAATTCAGGTGTGATAACTTCTCATCCCTCTGTGGGCTTGTCTTGTGAAATCTGTTAAGCCCTGTGTTTCTGACTGTTCCTGGACTCCTCAAGGTAAAGGCTTCTGGGGTTTTATTTCAAAAGTAAATGTTTATTTGTTGTTGTAATTGGCATTTTGAACTTGCAAATAGCTCTGACTAGGAAACATTTGTGTGTTGACCACCTGATGCTCATGGTTTGAGAGGGAAAGTCAAGTGTGGTACTAAATCCAGTCCCCACAGTTTCCTCCATCTGAAACCTTGAAGTAGCTCAAAATCAAGGAAAATAAAACAGAGGATCTTCTGGCTTAAGAGACTGGAAGGATTTTCTCCAGCTTCCTGAGACTGCTTCAGGATTTGATTCCACAATACCCTGCACCTATCCCTTCTTAACAGAAAGACTTCCCAAGTTATTAAATTCTGTACTTCCCCTCGTCCTCCCCCCTGAGAGCTCTGCAGACACGTCATGGCTGGGCTCCAGCACCAGGTTCTGCCTTGCAAAGGGTCTCACTGGTCAGTGCCCCCCCAGACCCATCCCTTCCCCAGTCCATGCCAGATGCACACCCAGTGCAGGCTCCTCACTCTCAAATCTCAGCTTCTCTTACTCCCCAAATCTTCTTTCTAAGCTGAACAAGATAAAATAATGAGGAAAATGCCTGCCTCGCTCATTTCCCAGACTTAGACTTCTTTGGGGAAAAAAAACCCCAGCCAAACCTGCAAAAGAAAAGAAAGGGAAAATCACCATCAACAGGGTTATGTGTACCAAATATATTTAGGATTTTGGTGGAAATGAAAGGAGGAGCCTCTTGGGAAAAATACAGACTTTATTTTTATTTTATATTAAAACTCCCATAGTGTGAATTTGCTCGGATTTGCACAGGTGTCTGCTAAATTACTTTAAAATAAAATAACACTTCCAAGCCAAATTATCTGTTGGGATGAATAATTTTCCTGATTTTGAATGGATTTTTTCCAGGAGAAAATCTGGCCCATCTTGCTTAACCAAATCACAGCTTGGATGGTGGGCCTGGAAGCAGGACACATTTGGATGTTTTAACCTCCAGTGAATAGCAAATAGAGGATGCTGATGTCATGCAGTGCAAAATAAAATAAAACAATATGTGTAATGAGCTGGTTTAAAATGCAGCTTTGAAAAAAAAAATCACTTTCCATTTTCTCACAATCCATCAGGGCGTCAATAGGTCTTTTATTGCTTCAGCACATTGTTATTAATAGTGCAGAAAAATGCAAATCAGAGGCTTGGGGGCTCCATAAGTTTGCAGTGGATATTCCAGGCAAAGTGAAACGCAGGTTAGATGTGCAGTGGCACAAGGGAAGAGGGGGCAGGGTGAGAAGCACCCTGATGAGCCCTGGGCAACCTGGAGATGCTCAGATTTTGTCAGAAATAGTTACACCCATGAATTAACTTAATCCAGTGAAGCTCCGTGAGGTTTTTCCAGTTCATTACTATGAGTGACTTTGAATAAATTTGGTGTAATTCATCTCCAAAGAGAATAAGGTGGATTCCACTACAGCCCTTCCTAATCAGAACTTCAACTGGCCACAGTTCTGGTTAATAGAGTAAAGGGATCTATTCCAAAACTGCATTTGGATTTGCTCTCCTGAGGACTCCTGTATGTAGAAATCCTGCTGCCTGTCACTGTCCACACAACCTTAAAAAAGTCATAATTGCCAGTGGTGTCCTGTCTGTTTCCATTTGCTGCTGCTGATCAGTAAATGTTGTACCTATCCATCCTCCACTCAGTGAGACTGGTGTGCTTTACTTCTGACTTTTGAATGCCATTCAAAGTTTATTACAAAAACATTATAAAATAGATCTTTATTTTGTTCCTGATGTCAGATCTTATCCTCTTGTGAACCATGGCAGCTACCCACGCAATGGTTATCGTGCATTTTGACCTTGAGGTCTCTGGTGATTACCAACCCATTTATAAGCAGTACCCTGGACTGCAGGAGTATTTTATAGCCTTTAAGAAGATGTTTCTCTGAGTGCTTCAATTTAAGACCCATTACCAGAGATTAAAGAAACTTTCAGGTCTCCTTCAGATTCTGGTTGTTTTTGTCAGTCAATGCAGTATAAAAACATAGCTGCGTTTTTCAATATTAATGATCAGCTGTAAAAACCTGGCATAACATTTTTATAGCACTATATCTATCTTTTTATTATCAAGTTACAATGCTTTGCATCAAATATGTATCATCTGTTGTTAACTTTAAAACTTCTTGATGGTGAACTAATTGAGTTAATAAATACATGGGTTTGTTTGAAATACTTAAGACTTTACATGGAGGATGTGAAACTTCCTGCCAAACTTTTCCTGCTGGAACAGCTCTGACAGTGTATCTCAGTTCACAGGTGGAAGCAGAACCTGGGAATTGAATTATGGCTTTGCCTGTGATGTTAGCTTAGAGCACAAACCTGTCTGCTGGGATGGCAAATTGAGCTTATCAGTCACTTGACCCATTAATAGAGCTTAAAATTCTCCAGTGCTGGACATGAGGGGATGCAGTGTTGCCTTGAACTCCTGGGAATGTAGCTTTCAGAAGTCTTGCACAGTTACAGTCCTCTGGGAATTTTCTTTCTTGAGGAAAGAGGAGGGAAAGGGGAGAGGAGATGGAGGGAAGGATGAAAGAGAAGCTCTCTGGACTCATGAGTAAAAGACTACAGGAAAGCAGAATGGGCAGAATCACAGTGCCTTGGCTAAATTGCATAATGGAAGTGCTGGAGAGATAATTAAAGCCCAATTTAAACTGCTCCACCATGCTTCTTCTCAGTCACTTGCCAGAAAAAAGAACTGGTACAGGCTCATCAGCAACTGCTTTTCTTGTTTTACCAGAGCAAACTCTTTCCCCTGAGGCTTTGGGAGCGATACCTACTCTGCCTTCACACAGCATCCCCTCTTAAAGGTCTGGCAGGGTTTGCAGAGTAATCCCTTGGCCCCTCTGGGGTTGCATTTGAAGGGAGTCAGGGAAAGGTGGAGGGACCTTCTCTGCATCCCCAGCACCGCTGGCTGGAGAGCCTGGCTGGGCACGCCCTCTGTGCAGGCTCAAAATATCTTCTGCAGAGCTTGTGGGGAGGGGCATGATTGAAATACTTGCTTGGAGCTCCTGTAATTGTCCCAGCAGTGCCCCTGAATTATCTTTTGTGCATGAAATTGAACCACTTAAAAGTAATGCAAAGGTTTGACCCTGTGCTAAATGTATCGGTGCTGGCCTTGGGAGCAATCTGGAGTATCCCACATATTCCTGAGGTATTTTTTATGTTTCTAGGTGACCACTACCTGTGATACAAAGGTATGAATGAATAATCTCACAGTACAGCACTGGCTGCATCCTTTTAGCAGACATATAAGTTAAAAATGTGACTTGAGAGATGTCACAAATTGGAGCTTAATTACAATGCGTTGAAACAGCTCAAGTGGTCGTGATTTCTGAGCTTTCAAACCAAAGGGGGGGACTCACTGAAGCAATTTCAGCTGATTACAGATATTCTGAACTTGCCTTGTCTAAGTGAATTTAATTTTTTTCACCTGTCACTTATCTGCTTTTGAGAAGCATAATTGCAACATTTGTTCAGGGCTGTAAGCCTCCGGAATGGCAAACGGATTTTTGTTTTCCTCTGTGCAAACATTAAAAAACAAAAGGGGAAAGGAAAGATTATTTTTGAGACAGACTACCACACAAACATGCCTGTGCACAGACACATGGCCTCTTTTAGATTTTCTTTCTTTATTTTAATATCTTAAAAATACAGATATCTCTGGGGAAAGCTTAATAAGAAACAGCCAGCTGAAGCAAGGATTTTAGGAGGAAAAAGAAGGCAGGGGACTGGTGCTGTAGAGACAGCAGTTCAAACAGTGAAAAAGAGGACACAGCTGTGCACATCACAAATCCACAGCTGGGCAAGTGGAAAGAGAATATTCCCACATCTTCCCTGATAAATCTTCCCTCACCTTTCAGATCCCTTAGTTTTCTGTTGTGTGGAATAATTTTATATAGCAGGAGAGAGAGTTATTTGCATTTTGCTCCTCCTGCTGTTTGTGATATCTAGGTCAGTTATACCTACCAAAGCCCCAAAAAAGCACTGCGGATTTCTTCAGTGTCCTTCGTAGCAGGGTGTTTTTCTTATCCTTCAAACTCAAGGATTTTCCAGGTGAAAGAACAAGGGAGGCCTTAGCAGCAGGGGCATAAACCAATATTCAGAGAAACCCAAGAGGAACAGCCAACACAGGCTCTGTGTCCAAAGGACTCCCACGGGCAAGGTCTGAGGAGAAGGTGAGAGCCGATTTGTTTTGAAAGCACCTCTCAAGACTTCAGCTGAGCATCCAAACAAGCCAGGTTTGGACACTCACTGTAACTCTTCTGGGAGTGGGTGTAAAGCAGAAAAGCACTGAATCTTCTGCAGCTCCAGGAATTACGGATTTCCTCCCCATTCCCAGTGACAGCTGAAGGCAGAGCAGCACAGATGCTGTTCACACTGTTTCCCAAGGGTTGAGTCTGAGCACACTGGCCAAAGCAGGTTTGGTAGAACTGTTCAACACAAGTACAAAATAGCTGGATCAAAAGATTTTTTGCTAAATTTTCCAGAGAACTGTGCAAACTTGGTACCATGACATCAACAAATGTTCAAATGTTGAATATTCAGATTCCTGTTTAAACTGAAGATAGGCTTGGAGGCTTTTGGTGTTCATGTGTTCCTGGGTTTTGATTCAGAATAACTGATCATAAAATCTGTGTAGTGCTTGTCGACATCTGCAAAAGAACAGGTGCCACAGCTCATATACAGGAAACTGTGCTCCACAGTTGAACCTTAGTAATGGAAACTAGAGAGTTTTTCTTGTTCTGGCTAAAACAAGACATTTTCATGTGAAGTGAAACACTGAAGTGCCTTTTGCTTGATTAGCACACATTACCTAAAAACATTTGAAAGGGCATTTCCAGCAGCCAGTTTTGGTGTGCAGTATTCCAGACCCTCAGTACTGTAGCACATCATTGTAAAATGTAGAGGAAGAGAGAGGACATCAGGGTTCTCCCTGGGTGAAGGAAACATGAGTAGATAGAAGAGGGAGAATGGTATTGTGGCCACTTCCAGGTTGGAATTTCTGTCTCTTCTGCTACAGTCAAGTGGAAAATTACCCCTTAACTATAGAAATGCCATACCTTGGGAGCACATATCTGCAAATGCAGCGTGACAGCTTTGGAATGAGTGTATATATTATAGTTGTTCTAGAAAGAAAAGAAGTTGGGGCTTATGTCATTGTAATAAAAGTTTATCTAGCAGTGTAATAAGAGTATATCCAGCAGTGTAGGTAGAGTAGACTTTCCTCCTACCAAATTTGAGCAAGTTAATGTGCATCTTTTTATTGCACAGTGGGGCTGAATACAGTCCCTGGTATAATGTCAGAGAAGTTAAACCAATGATAAATTATGTTACTGATTAATTAGTTGGAGAAATATGTGGATAATGTGGGAGACTAAAGAATGGGCACGTGGAATTCACTATACGATAAAAGCTCCCCTGCTTGTCTTCCTCCCCCTATCCATGCCTCATATTGAACAAGACAGTTTGCTTCCCCAGAGGTGGCTGAAAGTCCTGTTTTCCACCAAAAATAAAAAGAGAAAAGTTTTGCAGTCTGTTTCAAAGATTTTTTTTTTAAATATTAATGAGAAAAATAATAAGAATGAAAATGTTTTAATTTTCTGAGAGCTCCCCAGAAAAAAAAAAAGAGTGAAAGCTGATAACTATTCTCAAGTTTCTAGTTAATTCTTTTTAATGCTTAACTTGAAAACAATCTCTAAAAAGACAGATTAGGTCTAGGCTTTGTAGTTATAAACACCCTGAAGACATTAGATGCCAATTTATAACAATGAATCATTTCTGTTTCTGAAAAACGACTGTTTTGAGGAAATATTTTTAGCTGTTCAAATCAGTGTTTTTCAGCAAGCACTGTGAGAAAACATTTAAAAATGACCAGAAAGTAGAAATCAGAGTAATCTGAACTCACTTTTGCCCAGAACCTGTAAGCTTCCATTAGTGCGTGGTGGGCTAATGCAGAGGGAAACATAATTATTGCAGCACAAAATAACAGAGTATTGACACCCTGTCACTGGATCAACCAGATCTGTTCTGGAGGCTCAGGGAATAAATTGCTGTGTTAAAATATCATGTCTTCTTATAAAACACATTAATCTTCTCTCTCAACATTTATTTTAATAAGTTGCCATACCCAGAACTTGGGTGCAGTTGCTTTTTTCCAAGCTGCCTGTACAACACCCTGTACGAGAGCATTTTAGAGGGGGTGCAGACTCTCAGAGTTGCTGTTCTTGGGTGACAAGGGACAAGTGGCAGAACAGACTTGAAACATGCCTCACAGCAGCCTCATTATCTCATGTCTGGGTGTCTATCTACAGTGATCTAGACAAGTCTGCAATTTGCTTTTCAGTACAGTAGGGTGAGTCTAATTAAATATTGTCCATTGCATAATGTGGTCAAAAAGCCAAACACGACCACAGTCTATCAGAACTGCTGACTGCAGGCAGGTTGCTGTCAGCCTGAACTGTTACGAATGTGCAGTGATTTTGGGGGCAGATATTATTTTGTGAAGCTTAGGGAAATGCTTGTGTTCTCTTTGGCCAGAGGTCTGTCAGGGAGAGCCGGGGAGATGTTTCCTCAGTCCAAAACATACAGGTCAAAATCCTGCTCTTTGTTTATGCCAGGACTCAGACTTGTGAATTTGCATTTTCTCATCTTTCTAAGCCACTCTTAAGTCCCTTTAGTTTTCTTGAGTTAACCCCTAAGCTTGTGACACTTCAGGAACCTCCCAGCAGCAGTGAACTGTTGCTGGATTTTTCATTCCAGTGGTGTGAGTAGTTAATGTCACAGGATTTTCTGCTCTATCATAAGCTCAGTGATAAGGCACTTCAATTTATTGTCCCCTTGTGTAAGGGATCAAGTGACTAACTGAGCTATGGGAGGGCACCAGAGATGCCTGTTGGTTTATGGATGTGCCCTATTTCCAGGAGTCACGACTGGTCTGGCCATTTCTCTTGTGCCTCCCTGGCCACAGCCATGTCATCATGGATATTGTACATCACTGAGATGTGCCCAGATCCTTCTTTTTTCACCCACCAGCCTCCAAGCTGCCTCTCTTTTTCCTTTGAATGTTGTCTATCCCCACTTGCTCTCTTTCCAGCATTTTCCTGGCCCCAGGACATCAGACTTGTTCCCATATGACTCCCACTATTTACAGAGCTACTTGCTGCTTAATGCTATCACCTCTTTTCTAGGTAGTTCTTTAAAAAGACCATTAGCTAGAAATACATCAGCCTTCAGCTGTGGGCCTCAAGTCCACTCAGTAAGCATTTTATACAGTCTTAAAAAATGAGGAGAGAAAAGGCAAACAGCAGAGGAATACGAAAAGGATCCTCTGGGAGTAATGTTGTCAGAAGGTCATGGCTACTTCATAACTCTGGCCATTAGTCATTTTTCTTGCCATGGGTGGTCCCAATATGGGCTGAATTTGGAGTATTTTTTTTCTTACTGTTCAGCAAGGGTGTGACATTGTGGAGCTCTGGAGGAGAGGTGAGACCTGCAGGTGCTCGCCCTGCCATGCCATGAGAGGGATGAATCTTTCTTACAAACCTGAGATCCTGCTTGTTCTAGGCTTTTTTTGGTGCCTTGTGGGCAGTCCTGACTGTGCTGGGAGCAGGGTGAGGCAGCTGGGCCTGGAGCAGGGGTAAAAGAGAAATTTGCCCCTTTGTGTGGCTGCTGTGGACTGATAAGGTAGAAATGTCAAGGTAGAAAAAGGCAAATGATGTGAGCCTGATTAATTGCTGCAGTAATTCAGAGGAATGCACTGAGAGCAGTGTTGCAGCTGCTGGCGGTGTTGGGATGATGGAGCAGTCACCTCCAGAGTGTGAAGGAGACGGTTCTGTTGGTTTTCTTCAAACCTACCAAGTTGGGTGCTTACAATGAAATATGGAGGTTCCTTCTTGCTTTGTGCTACCTGAGCAGGTGGTGGGGAAACTTTGTCCCATTTCACACCACTCACTCCTCATGTGCGACAGAGCATCACGTGCAAACTCTTGTCCTGGGAAGTCCCATAAAAGCCAGAGGCTGAGGAACCCTGCAGCTGTTCCAGGCCTCCTGTGTTGTAGCTCTGAGGGCTGTGGAGCCCGTGCTGAGCAGAACTGCTGACCCAGATGTCTGTGCCCCTTGTTTTTATGTGCCCAGATGGTCCCAAAGGGCTGCATTTCACTGTGTTGTTCCCGAGCTCAAATTACACCCACAAGCAGTGCTATGCATTTACTGAATCTCATTAGAATGAAATGGGAAATACACATATTTCAAAAATATTTTATTTGGAATACTAATCTTAATTTAGAATTCACGTTAAGCCTTTGAATCCTTGGCAACTAAAATGAAAACACACTGAATCATAATGAAATACAGTCCTACTGTATTCCATTAAACACCACACCAGCATGACAGCAGCCTTTTCTCTTACTGAAAATAGGATTGCTTACATTTTATTTTTATTTATTTTAGAGGCACAAGTAAGAAAGCATTTCATAATGAAATCCAGCTGTTAGCACATGTCTTGCTGCTTGTAGCAGTAGCTGTGAGAAGAGAGAGGGGAACTGATGACTGCACAAATCTCCAGCAAGTATTTTACTGCTTGGAATTTCCATTCTGGAGAGTCTGGACCTCAATCTGGAGAGCCAAATAACAGAGAGCAGTGCTGCAAGTGCCAGGCTGGGGGCTGCAATATACAGCTCAGCAGCCAGAGAAGTGACCCAACGTGCTGTACATCATCACAGCACCTGAGGTAAAGAACACTGTGGTGATGTAGGGGAATAACACATGCTTGATGCTGCTTTATGGCAAACAGTTGCTGTGCAGCCGTATATAACCCTGCAGGGATTAACACACCACAGGCTTCACCCTCCAGCCTCCTGTAGAAACAAGCAGCTGCGGAATGCGGATTATCGAGGACACAAATCGGTGTAAAACCCTTCTTATCCCTTCCCTTGACAGATGTAAGATTGGGGTTGAAGACTGAGGCTTGGTTGCTTTGGGAACTACAGTTCCGAGGTACTGATGGAGCAGAGAAGAAATATATAGCACCCTGAGTGGGCTGAATCATCCCAGTTGGTTCACTCCCCTTTATGCTGAAGCACTTTATTTTTAACAAACAGCCTGAGACACTGAGATTTAAGGGCCAATAATAGCATGGCATGAATGAATCAGTCTAGTAACACCAGACACTGCCTTGGAAATGCACCATACTCGCCTCGATAATTACTAATTTTAAGAAGGTAGATTATATCAAATGCCCTATATTTTAAACTCATGTTTTCATGAGGAGTGTTTCTTTTGTGGGATACAGCAGAGCAAATATCAGTCTCCAAGAACAAGGGGAAAATGTAAAGAGCAGAAGGATAGAAAAAACTTATATATATAGGGGTGTTTTATTTGTATTGTAGTTCAAACCATCTCCAAGTTGCCTGTAGGTTATGGATTCCTTTCCTCAAAGATGTTACCGAGAATTACCCAGCTCAGGGGAAACATTAAGGGCAGTCAGGACAGGATGCAATATATATTCTCTGTTCTCCTGCCCAAGATGTCAGTCATAAGTTAATTTTCCTCAGGACTTCAGATTTCAGTTAGTTCTGCTTGCTGTGCCCTTCACCCTGCTGGATAAGCACCTGAAATACCCCCTTGCACTGTCTCTGTCCTCTGCTTCATTAAAGAAGTGAAAAAGCAGGAGATGCTACACAGAGGAAATAGGAATTACAAGGGTGGAAGGGACCTTGGGAGATCATGTAATCCATCTCTCTGCCTCAGAGGAGGTGAACAAGTAATTAACTGCTCCTAAGGTCTGTCCGCCTGATCTGTTCTTCAAAACTTACTGCATGGGGATTTCCATCACCTACGAGTTTAGCCCAACATTTCACTATTTTCACGCTGCAGAATTTTCCTGACTCTCTATCTAAAATCTCCTTTGCTTTTATGTAAGCCCCTTGGGACTTATTTTTGTGCTTTTCTCATGCTTTTTCAGAACTTTTGTTATTCTTGTGGTTCTCCATTGGACTTTTTCTCGCTGGCCTCTAAACTTCCACCAAATGCCCAGGTTAATCTGTCAGTGCTGCCCCCACCACTGAGAAGAAGAGGAGAATTATTTCCTGGTTCATTTCCAGGTAATGGCTGAGTCTATACCTTAAAGATATTCAGTGCCTCTGCAGTTTGGTCACTTAGCTTTCCATTTCAGATAATTCCACTAAATATTAATCTAGAAAATTTTCAATTTTCCCTTCTGGAGAAACATTGCTTATAGATTTTTCTTTACACTTGCTTTTAACTTGAAGAAAATAGACTCATGTGAATTCACTTACAACAAAATAACTTCTTATAAGTAGAGTTCCAATCTGAATTTATTGCTCCCTAAAGCCAACTATTAAGCATCTTCTTTACCCAGATTCCATGCAGCAAAGAAATGTGTTGATAACCATAATCAAGTGTCTGAGGCTCACTGTAAGAAGCAGCATTTGTTTTCCTATTTCCATCTCGAACATTAAAGCCTTCCCACTACAATTCCTGCAGCCATAACTGCAGTGTCATTCATATCTCTAATAACATCATACAGATTTCTGTTCATCTCATATCAGATATAGCAGCGACTCATCTTGTTTTTCATCTCTGTCTTCAAAGAAGGCATCATTGTTCTGAAGATGCAATGATCAGCTTATCTGAAGTGTCCTGAAGAGATATTGGCTCTTTTAACACCATTTTTATCAGCTCTTTAATTACTTGGAATTTTGTCATGCAGCCCATGAAGCCCTGTGCACATCATGGAGAGGGTTCTGAGTTTCCCTCAAGCTGTTAGAACAAACAGGGGTTTGCAAAGAAAGCTGCTTCAGACGCCCTGCCCAGTACAACCTCAGGGAGAGATGTTCTGAAATACTGTGTGGATCTCTGGACACAAGGAAACACCCAGCTGCAGATCCATTTCTCCTTGTTTAACTCCCCTGAAATGCCTCCCAGCTCTCTGCAGTAAGCTAGCAGAGAATCCCAGACTTCTGCATTCTCCGAACATCTTCTTCTACCTTAACCTGAATGTACTTTAACATCTTTACTTGCCTTCCTTACCTTTAATCTTGTCACTTTCTCTGGGCTCCATTCCCCGCGCCACTGCTCATATATTTCCTGAGGAAAACTTGGGGACTGAGGGACTGAAGTTTCTGAATTTTAAAGCAAACAATGCTGGCCAGAGACCGTCCCTTGCTGGCGTAGAAGCACCAATGTATCAGCCTTATCTAACTAGTGACAGCCTAATATTAATGTAGCTAGAGAGCCATTTTGTTGTTTACTGGAGACAAAACTCCATCTGAAGTCCAAGAATGGTTTTGCCTAAATAAATGGTGTATGGTAGCTGCAGATAAAAATAATCATCTGTCTAGTTAAAGTGAAAGATGTAAGCAGGGATTTTGTGGGGTTTTGAGCTCGGTCTTGCTAGAAAAGCAAAGTTAAACAACCTGATCCAGTTTTGTTTAAAGTCATGAGTTTTCCTGCATGGAACAACACCTGGATGTGCTTTATTACCCTCGTCTGGTACTTCTGTGCAGAAGCCCAGTGAATGGCAGCAGAGAGATCAGCACAACCCTGACCACAGAGTGGGATCCACAGCTCCCAACCAGCACAGCTGAGACCTGCAGAGATTGCTGTGGGTCCCTCTTATCATCAACAGAAGAAATAATTCGGCCAACAAGGGGGCAAGGATGAGCTGCAATGCAAAGTGCCTGAATGTTTTCAGTTTTCATGCAGGATGGCTGCACTTGGCTCCAGGGGCTGTGAATCCCAGCAGTTTGCTTGGCTCTTCCTTGAGCATTGCCCATGGAGAAGGGCTGCTGGGGGGCAGCCAGGCAGCACTGGTGAGGTGCAGGATCCTTCCTTTGGCAAGGAGCTGGACCAGCACAGCTCCCTCACAGGGATCCCCATCAGTTTGTCAACCCAGCTTTACACAGAGCACGGGAAGGCACCAGCTAGAGCTGGTCCCCTCTCCTACACGAGTTTTAATATGAAAGGATGAAGTGTTGGTGTCTTTTTGTCACTGGCGTTAGCCAGTGTGTTTTCAAAGAGTCTGGCTGGTTTTTGTCTCGGCCCTCTCCCACTGCCTTATCTCACAACTCAGAGCTGCTGCAGCACTGGAGCAAACCTGCCTACTTCTTTCTAAAGCCTCTTGCAGTAGCAGCTCCAGAAGACCCCTGGAAAAAGGATTGACTTCCCTTAAAGGACAGCTCATTTTTTTTTTCGTGGGAACAGTGGAGTTATAGAGCTCCTTTTTCCCCAGGAGCCTTCCTTGAAAACTGAAAAAATAAATTCAAAGGAAGGCATGTCCTAGTCCAAGGGCAGAAGATTGAGGTTTAGATGAGGAGTGCTGAAGTGTGTGCATTCTGGCTCTGTGTGCAGAGAGCCCATCAAACTCACTGCCTGAATCTGTAGCTGAGGCATGGAGGAGATAGAGACATCATTATCATCCTTTTTTTCTCCCCCCAGAATCTTGCTAAGCTGAGGAGGCAAAGGTAGGGAGTATCGAGGCAAGGGCAGGTAATCTGTTATCAAAGCAGGACACAGAATCCAGAAAAATGCACACCCAGCCCTTTGTTGTGAATGCTGCCACAGGTACCTGGCCAAAGGTCCTGATACCATTTATTCCAATAATTTCTTAACTGCACAAGGAGATCCTGAAGTCCTTGGCTCCAATATCAGCTGTAGCAGTAATGGGTAAAGAAACAAATAAAGAAAAAAAAAGTCTGTTTTAAAGCTATCCTTCATACCCTGAACACAGTCTCAGGTACCCCAAGGACAATTTCAGCTGATTTCTCTGAGAATTGAGACCTTCAAGAGGAGGCACCAGCATAACTTTAAAGACCTGATGGCTGGAGTTTAGAGCCAGTCAGACAAGACACACACCTTGTGAGGAGGAGACAGGTACATGTGACACCTTCGAAGAACAATGGAAGCAAAAACCAAGGTGCTGAGCAACCCTAGTCTAATACTGAGTAACTGTGCTTTTCCAAGAGTCCCATTCTCCTCACTGCATGTACAAGATGGCAAAGTTTTATCTTGACATTCCAACTGCTCTTTGCTTTTCCCCAGGTTTTCTAGAGGTTTTCAAGCTCCTTTTATTCCACAGCACGATCGGACCAGAGTGACATGAAAGGGGACAGGAAAATCTCTGATGAAAATGAGAATGGTTGCCCTGTCAGGTGTGATTAACACCAACATGGTTAAACACCTTACCAACAAAGACCTGCAGGATGTGCAGGACATTTTAAAAAGCCATTCTCTTTCCAGTCATGCCCTCTTGGTAAATTATAATTTCAGTAAATCAAGCAGAATGCTGATGAAAAACGTAATGTGGTGGAATCTGGCCATTTTGACAGCCCAGCAAAATCTATAATGTCCCTCAAAAACCTCTTGATCTGATGATGCAGCCGAGCAGCACAGCCACGTCCATCCCACTGCAGGCTGCACACCAGAAGCCGACGATCGCAATTAAAATTAAACCGTTCTCAAACAATCATAACACAGGCAGATTTACTCGGCATTATCTTTGCCTCATGGAAAGGCCCTTGTGAGGAAAGTTCAGCAATCATAATGGAATTACAGGCTGCTTTTTGGTCTCGTGTTAGCAGAGCTTGTGACAAGACGAGCTGTGAGCAGGGCAGCCTACACTGGGTGCCGTCAGCAGCAGAGCCACATCACTGAAAGCAGAGTCAGAGCTCTCGAGCTGTCATGTACAAATCTTGTTATAATGAGAAGAGCATTAGTAATAGAGGCTGAAATTTTCAAGCTGCCTAAGGGATTTAGATGCTCAGTTCCCATTAAATTTAATGGGATGCAGGCCGCAAAATCCCACCCACAATAAATTTTTACCAACCGTTCCTTGTGCAAAGGAAGCAGAAGGGAGAGAAAATAGAGAAGGATGGACAGAATCAGATATGAGAGTGTTTGTTATTGGGACTGAAGGCCAGCTGGGTGCTGTAAAATAGCACCTAAAAGGGGACTAAAATGAAATATGGCATAGAGGTCTCATCTGACACTCAGGTAATTTGGGTCTGGACTCCACTTCAACCTGCCCCGGAAGGTGGATGGGAACATAATGCCCTCTGCGCTTTGAGACTTCTATTTCTGAACTACAGACCTACTTGCAGTCATTAAAGCACATTTGAAAATGAAAATTAGGTAAAGAGACATGGATGGGATAGCAGTGGTCTTGGGAGGTATGTAGGGAGAGGATGAAAGGAGGCTGTGTTACACCAGTTCACTTCTCTAATTAGGTCTGGTTGCATTTTCTTCTTCAGCCAGCTTCATCTGTATTTAAGTCAGGTGCTTTTTTAAGTGTCAAAAATACTGAAGATCAACATGTTTCTTTGTGAACTGTGGGTCCCATTACTTTGCTTTCAGGAAGCCACTAGTTCCCTGGCCATCTAAGTTCAGGCCTCAAACTGAGCAAGAGTCACTCTAAGTCTCCTGCAAAGAGAGGAGGAGAATGGTGTGCTGATGGTTCAGGTCTTGCCCCTGGGGAAGAGAGGGCTTCACCTCGTTTAACTTCACCCGGTATATGTTGGGCACCAGCTCTTAGATCTCTGCCTAAACTTCCTCCATAGACTGTCAGGTACTCATGTATTTAAGATTGGTATTAAGTACTTCTGTATTTAAGATTGGTGCCCTGATAGGAACCTACATGATCCTGGCTCGAGCGAATGCTCACAGTTAGCCAGGATGCCCAAAGAGTCAGTGAAGAAGGAATCCCATTTGGCTTCAGTTGCACATGGTCTTGATCATTATTTTTATGTTTGCTTGTAATGAGGGATTCCCTCATGCCCCTCCTGTAAGTTACTTGCCAGAATCCCAAGTTAACAGAAGAAAACATGCCTCAGGTGTGGTTACTTCCAAACTTCAACCTGTTACTTGTATTTCAGGTTTTTTTCCCAAAGAAGAGTCTGTTATCAAGATGGTTTTTTGTTTCTTGTTGTTTTACTTGCTTGTTTTGTTGGGTTGTTTTTCTTTGTTGGCTCTTTCCACAGCTCGATTTTCCATCTGGAAATAAATAAGGATAAAACGCTCCCTTCACCCTGTGTTTGCCCTGCCTGTTCAGCATGAGTGATGTGGAGGTGGGTAGGAGGGATTCCAGGCAGCCTGCTGCAATGTGGCATCTGGAGACACAAACTTGGAGGGGTTCCCAGGAAGGGAGTATAACATTTGGCAAGGCAAGAAGGAGCTTAGATGAGAGAGGGCTGTGAGGTTTCCCCCTCTTCTGTCCCCGTCCTGTTGCTTATTTCTGGATATTTGTTTTATTCCTCAGCCATATTAGAAGTGTAAATTACACAGATGAGCTAATGAGATCATCTGTGCCTGTGCCATTTGGGGAAGTGGGAATCATGGAGATGCTTTCTCCTTTCTATCCTTTCTGATAATTTACCTTTATTTTGAGACTAGCAGTGCTCAGATTCTGCACGCTTGGCTCTGCAAGCCTGGAACAGATCCTGTGGCATTTCTTCTGTGACTTGATATATATTTCTCCTTAGTGTTTGGCTTGCCATTCATCCCAAACATCTTTGTTGTCTCATGCCATATGTATGGGGTGAAGTTGTGATCCATGGAAGTTTTGAGTTTATGGGGAGTAAGGCTTGGATTTCACCCATGAAGAGCGTTAGGTTAAATAAATATGAGTCACTGTAAGGAAAAATGGGGTCAATAGCAATCTCCTTGTTCTTTTTGTCCCTAAATTCTACTGAGAAATGAGTGTAGGCAGTCTTGGGTAAATGTTCAGCTGGCATAAATGTAGGCACCTTCACTGCAACATGGCAGATTTATTGGGATGTGACCCTATGTTTGCAATTAAGATTATGTCCATAGAACAGATGGGTCAGAGTGATGCATTTGCCTTTATGAGGCACTGAATCAGATTCTCTGCAATAGATCATTCATATCCCAAATTGGTGCCATCCTGTTTTGAATGGAAGTGGTGAAAAGGGGGATTTCTTGCAGCAGTTGACAACTTTCAAACTTTAACACATGAAGTTGCTTCTCTCGTTAAATGTTTATTTGCATGGAAGGAAAGCGAGGCTGTAAGACATTTTTAGTTTCCGTGCTGAATTTACAATTCCATTTTTAAACCATTTGAAAGATGCTCAGTTAGTAAGAAGCCTTTTGGTGGGAGGATAACGACAGTTCTTTATTCAGTAACAGTTTGTACACGTTGGTTGTGAATCCCCCCACAGAGACACTGTAGTGTCTCACTAGCCTCACTCCTGGTAGTTGCCTCAAACGTAAATTCTCAGAGATTCACAAACTCCAACTGGGAAACACACACCGAGTTTCTCAGCTGAGACAGGGACATTATTATTTGAGTGCTCTGAGGCTGGAAATGTGGACTAAAAAGTAATATTTACATGGGAAAGAGGAAATTTCCCTGAGATCATCAGGCTACCATCACATTTCCCATTACATCCTGCTTTTAAAAGACCTTTCCTGGTCACTGGAAGATGCTGCTTCTGCTGAGGCCAGAACTGGCAATGCTGCTATCTTTTGCTCCTTGAATTTCATTACTGTCACTCCTTTAGGAGTAGAATAAATGGTTGTTGGTTCATTCACCTCAGTTGTCAGTAGATATTAGAAGACATGAAAAGGAAGTACTTAACAAGAGAGATCTGCAGTATCGAGAGAAAATGATAAAAAGATAAAATGCCTTCTGTAGCACAGCTCTTTCTTCTCAGCTTTGCTCCCCACCAGCCTGCCCTACCTTCCTTCCTTTCTTGACTCACACGTAAGCTTAAAAATAAAGTGAAATTTTGTTACTCTGCATTGTGAGGAGTCTGTTCTCTCCCTCTTGGAAGGGGAGGAGGGAAATATGGAATGCCTAGTCCTGCCCCACATCCTCTTCCAAATTTGACTTCCTCATTTCTTGCACTGGGATACTCTACAGAAAAGAGGGAAGGAGGAATTATATCTTTTCATTTTTCTCCTCAAGATCCTTTGACAAACACTTTGATGGTGCAGCTAATATCTGGCTTAAGGCTGCTTTCCTGTTTGGATGCCTCCAGACAGCAGCTCTGGGAATGCAGAGCTTAAACTGAGCAACCCCACTCAAGGTCACTCTCGTGGTGGGACTGGGCTGCTGCTCATTGAGCCAGTGCCAACTTTTCTCCTTTTTTAAATTTTAAGTAGGGGAGCAGCAAGTGATTATGGAATGACCCCATCCCTTCCAAACAGAAGGGTCACATCTTGTCCGTGTGACTTCTAAGCCTTGGGCAAGGAAATGCCAAGGCAGGAATAATATCAGGAAGGGATGGCTGTGCTCTGTGCTTGGAACCTGAGTGGAAAAGCCCCACTCCTTTATCCATTTGAGTGGTCTCTCCCACCACTCAGACCAAGGTGTTTCCTATTTCTGACTCTGGTGAAGTTCAGACATGGCATAGAGGACAGGAGCAGCTCAAAATAAGGGTTTCCCTCCTTAACCCAAAGCACAGTGGGACTTCTGTTTGCATACGAGTCATTTGAATTCTGAATGCTTAACCTGTGGCACAAATAATTCAGATTTGAACACATTAATTGTGTCAGGTCAAAGTAACAGTTGTTTTTTGCATGGATCATTTCAGAATATTTTTTTGCGGGTGTTTGTAGCAAGCAAATCACAGGATGCAGTTGTTGCTATAGCAATAAGCCTCCCTAAGTGAAGGAGGTAGGGCAGCCCCCCTCAGACAGACTCCCACCAATTATCACTGCAATGGAGCTACCTGATATGGTTGAGTTGCCAGGGATGTGATAGGTATCAATAAATCCTGATTTCTAGGAGTAAATGGATCCCATGGGATTTACATAGTTCTAAAAATACTCCTTTGTTTGAGGTTTGAGTCACCAGTGAATCTGAAATTTGCTGACTATAATTGCATTAATTATGCTAACAAGTGATTTTTTCAGCTGTGTATGATCTGAGTACGGGACGTGTAATTTAGGTGTGTGTGATGTGTTGTAATTTAATTTGGAAGCTCAGCTAAACACAGTAGCTTGGAGAGTCTCTGTGATAGCTCTGCAAACAGTCTGGACCAAGCAGGGCAGTTAAAATAGCACAGCTATGCCCAGCCTTAATTCTCATGGAAAATATCCAGTAAAATATCCTTGAAATATTTCATCTGGAAGTCAAAAATTAAAGCACAAGGAACACTTACATAATAAGGCTTATAGTAATAAGAGTTTCCTGGTGCCAGCTTTGTTTAGAGTTTCAAACAGTGATCATGGCACAGAGTCTTCAGGGAATGGATGCTTTGTTTTTCAGTATTCTGTGGGCTGATCTCAGCACAGCAGCCAGGCAGGGCTGCCTGCATACACACCACGGGAGGTGTCTAAGCCTCGTTCCTCCTGCTTCGTGAGAAAATGGGTCTGGTCCAAATCCTTTTGAAGGCAATGCAATGATGGCCTGGAATTCTTTGAAAGGATCTCTTGGATTGTGTCCTGCAAAGGGGATTTAAGGCTTGACCATTCAGCTCAGCATCCTGACTTGCTCTCTGAGTCATTGCAGTGATTCTGAATTTATGCTGATATAAAGAGAGGGAGAATCAACCCCTTCTTCCCAACATTAGTGCATAATGAGGAACTACCAGCTCAGTTCACTGTGCTGGTGGTTCTGTTTCCCCCCATCTCTTCTCTCCCTCATATTCTTCAAACACTTATGTTATACATGAAAAACAGATCCTTCCAGATGGCTCCTGTAGGTGCCATCTAATTTGTGGTGATGATGGGCCAGTGGCTGTTGGAGAAACAGAATGAAAGAGAAAAGCAGTTGCAAAATTGCTACTTTTTGTAGACTATTTGCACTTGCCTATAAGTGTTTATTATCCTAGATGGCAATCTCACTGATTCTTCTTGATGTACTCCGGCACTAATAAAGGAATTTTGCAATATTATTACAGCAATTTTAAATCAATTCACTCACTGAACGCCGTTGTGCTCCAGAAGTCAATTAGAGATATCACGGAAAAAACCACCCAGATAATTCAAAGCCAGCCCTGTGTTTTCATCATTATGCAGAAAGCAAAAGAAAAATACAATGAGGGAAATGCACATTAGTAAACCAGGGCTGCTGTGAAGGGAAGGGAGCATGAAAGGTGCTGTTTCTGCTGCAAGGTTTTCTCCAGGCTTTGGAGCATTACAGACACCTCCACCTGCTTTGCCTTTACCCCCAGCTCCCAAGGGCCCTTCAGGCAGAAACAACACATCTTTTATGGCTTTTCTTTCTAGAACAGCTCTTGCTAAGGATCATCATGAAAGCATCCAGGAGCCATGTCAGGACCTCGGGCGAATTAAAAGACACTGCTTGAGGTTAATGGTGGGTTCATCCTTCGAGGCCAACAAAAAGCCAGAAGCTGATAAATATAAAGCACATCCTACCATGCGAGGTAGATGCCTACTTTTTTAATATTATGTTTCATTCCCTAGACACTGAAGGTCCACATAATTTTCAGTTTCTTCTATCACCATGTCCTTCAGAAAAGTGATTTTTTTTCTTGTTGTTAAGCCTCCCAGGAGCATTAAGAGGATATCTATTATTGTGGCTAGAAACTGGCTGGTTTTTAATTCTTAAATTCCCTTTTCCTGTCTTTTACAGAGAACAGCTTGGAAGGATGTTGGGTTGCCAACTTGGTCTTAGTGCAGGGGTAACCCTAGAAATAAGAAATAATTTGTAATTGTTCATGGCTTGAGAAACTGAGTTCTGATCATTCAATAAAAACATTACCTAAATTAGGGTATATATCAAACAACTGTTGACAAGAGATCTTTGCAAAATAAGCATAATAATGGCCTTTTCCCATTTTTTCTGTGTTACAAAAACTCTTCAGCAAAATCTTTATCTATAAAAATCTGATTCCTATTAATTGTCACACCTCTGGGCAAGGGCAGTTTGAAGTTTCAAGGCAGGTAATACCAACACTATGATAAACAGCCAAGCAACTCTGCTTTATCTTTGGTGAAAGATAAGCTGGAATAAGGAGTGTGATTAACAGTTGTGTTGAAGATTTATGTAATCAATTTGGAGAGCAGCTCCATGTGTTGTCTTGACAGGATAGTTAAGGTACAGTTGCAAGTTCAAGCAGCTTTGACCTCAGTAAACTTGCAGTACAGCCAGGGAGCCTCTCTTGATTATTCCCTGTTAAGGTTTATAGGATAATGAAAAGAAAGCAGAGGGGAAGAGGGAACATAAAATGTAATTGCTTTTTCCTCCAGCCACCCCCTCCAGAAGCTGTGCTGTCACACAGGGCATGTCCTAGTCCCTGCCAGTCTCAACCAAGACAGATGAGCTGTAGCAGCAACAATTTTGCAGAAGAGGAGGATAAAAGGGTGTTCCTGGGTTTTTTGGTCCCCATCAAATATGATCTCCTGGCTTCCCCACCCAGAACACGTGTGCTCATGGCACCTCACTTGTAAACACCAGTTAATTATTTTTTTTAATTTTAAAAATGTGCATGTGTAGACATGGAAGGGAGAGGAAGTGAAGCTGGAGAAGTAAGTCCTCCCTGGTTTCCAACCACGTTGGATCCACCTGGCTCAGCACACAGCCCACAGTCACTTGGATGGCAGTGCCAGCTCTCAGTGAAGGGAGTGAGAACGCCCCAGGAAAAGAAGTAACAAAGTGTGATGAGCCTTAACATCACTCATAATTGCACCAGTACAACACTTTAGACCACTTCCAGGGAATGTTGTTCTGCTCTCCTTCCACTTATAAGCTCCTGTACGTCCTGGGCTGATAAGAACTTCTCAGCAGCCTCCTGTTGCCTGAGAAGAGGTAAAATTGCTCAGCCAGCCTCGGGGCAGAATAGGCAAAGCTGCTGCCACATTGTGCTCCCAGCAAATTGGCTCCATTATTTGTCCCTGATGGAGATGTGTACGAGGGAGGGGAGGGGAGAATTATTGTATATAAATGTTGCAATATACACAATTCCCGCTTAGAATTGATTTTTCCCTTGTGAGATGTGCTGTCTCATTGAAAGAGGGAGAAAAGTATAATTTTAAACCTTACTCCTGTAAGAGGAATTAAACAAGGGGGAAAAAAGAGCTGAAAAAGAGGAGGCATTATCTCAGGGGTGCCATTAATCATTTTCTTAGGAAAATGTAGTCCTGCTGTGCATCTTGCTGACCTCAAGAAGCAAACACTCCTGTATCTGCCCACTGTAATATTTACTACTGAGTCTCTCCAGCTCTTTTTCTCTGCATTCAACACCAGTTTGGCTTGTTTGTTGCAAGTGGCAGATTGGAAAGAAGTGGAGGTTACCTCTGACAGAATTGTCAAATTAAATTTATCCTGTTCCCTGTACCTTCTCCAGGAGCACCCCTATTTATAGTAAAGTACACACAGCACATAAGCATTGGTTTTCAAAATCACTTTGACAGCAAATAATAAATATAAAATAATCTGCAATACAATATGCAATTGACTTGTGTGCCTCCCAGTCAATGCAAGTGCTATCCAGCATATAAAATTACATTGCAGGCAGCACATCCTTTACCTGGGAATGACATACCCTGATAAAAAAGAAATAATAATAATAGACCCCCC
>VZTJ01000996.1:2547017-2583758 GCA_013397795.1 Orthonyx spaldingii | reverse complement strand
CTATGCACCACTGGGTTCCCTGTCTAAACGTGGCTATGAAGGATGAATGTGAAATTAGCGCTCGATTAGAACTGAAGGAAATGCGGGATGTGAATGTAAAGCAAAGGACTCTATCAGTGTCTAAATTTGAATGTGACATTTGGATGGCTGCATAAATAGTCTCCTTGTGCAACATCGTTCAGAGAGGAGCTCTGCCACAGGAACAAGACAGGGTAGGAGAAGTCTGGATTTAAGATGGTTTTCTCAAGTGGAAGACCTGTCCTTCACTTCTCTTCCCATTCTCTTTTTCCCCTGGGATCAGCAGGGACCTGGGAGTACTGCAGTTTTTTCTTCCTGTCCTATTTATCTATTGTGACTGTACAAGATTCATAGTAAGTGGTTTTCTCTGAATTTTTCCCCTTCCATTTTTCCCCTCAGGTTTTCCATAGACTTCAGACTGTCGCTTACTAAATCGTCTGAACGGGTTCGTAGTATTTGCTCTTCCTCCCCAGAACGTAAAGTGATGAAGGTGGCGTGTTGGTCATCCCTTTCCCACAGTCAGGCATTGGCAAAGGAGCATTTGGCCAGGCCAAGGACTCACTTCATGCCATGTAGGATCTGAAGGCAGTTTTCCACCCTGTTAGCATCAGATGTTCTGCAGCTTTGCCCCTGTCACCAGACAGCTTCCCACCTCTCCCAGGGATTGCTGCCGTGCTTGTTCAGCCCCTGTCCCAAGCACCAGGCTGTGAGGGTCCTTGGTAACTTCTGTCTTTTGTTTTCAAGCCTCATACCCTGAGTATTGCTCTGAAAACAATACAATGTGTTTGCTTTCCTGTTGGTTTTGACCATGAGAATTAAGTTAGGACAACATTTTTCTTCCTGTGGAAATGTTGGCCCCATCAGCTCCTGTGAGCTGTCTCCAGCCAAGACTCTGTGTATTATTTTTGAGCTGAAGTGTTTATTGCCAACTCCACTGAAACAACAAGGCAAGTTAAACAAACGGGGTTTGCTTCAGGTGTGTGTGGTGTCACCCTCAAATCAGACCAATTCAGGATCTAAGAAAAATGCTCATTTTAGAAATTGTTTTCTGACATCTTCCAAAGCTATCAGGAAAAGTTTGCATTTGTTACAGCCAACTTCGCCATCTACTTGACCTTAAAGCCAAGAAATTATGTCCTGCTTCCCAAAATAAGTATCAGTAGGTCTGGGAGAATGCCTTAAGGGTGTTCAGGCCAAACTGTACCAGTCAGAAAGATGCTGTTTTTAAAATCAGCTCCACGGGTGAATCTTCCCATCACTGTTAACGTTTAACATATCCCCTTAAGCCTGGATGCTCTTTGAAGCAAGTTACCAGCTTAATTGGCACTCTTTAATAAAATTTAATGCTATTTTTTTAATGAAGGAAGATGAAAAGTTGCCTAGAGGGGAATCTTGAGCACAAGGTATTTAAAGAAATTATTCTTTGAGCATGTCGATCTCTTATCTCGTTCTTCACAAATCATTTAATGAAATAACATTAACATTTCACTTCTAGTTATATTAGCTTCTTCCCATGCACACTTTTCTTTATTTTGGGGTTTTTTTCCTCCTTTTCAAGGAAAAAGTAAAGTCCAACAAGGCTCTTAAACAACAATCTTGTGTTATTAAGAGACAATTAATATCATCTCATTCTTGCAAATAGAGGGGCATAGTTTTTTCCAGGCAATTAGGTAGATAACTTTCTCTTGCATTTTTTAGTGCTGATCTGAAGTTTAACAGGCTTGGCTTTGCCAGTTACATAATTACTGCAAACCTGGGCATCTGCAGCCCGACTCCAGATACAAACAGCCCCATCACTGCTCCCCATAGGCAAAAACCTAAAACAGGAGGTGGTTTTCTGCTCCCAATGGAGATATTGAGCCCTCTCCCTTTAGATTAAAAAATTATTTGAGTCCTGCTCTCAGAACCTGTCATTGAAATCAGGGCTTGATTCCATGAATGAGAAAAAGAGGCATTAGCTCTTCTCTGTAATTTCCTTAAAAGCCCCAGTTCTCCATAACAACCTGTTAGGGAGTGACTGCTGTGTTTTGAGCTAGAAAAGGGGGACATTTTTGTTGTCCTTTCCTTGATGAATCATTTTGCCTCTTTGCCACTTCATAGAATCACAGAAAGGTTTGGATTGGAAGGGATCTTAAAAATCATCTTGTTCCAACCAGCTGCCATGGGCAGGGATACCTTTCACTATCCCAGACTGCTCCAAGCCCCATCCAGCCTGGCCTTGGACACTTCCAGGGATCCAGGGGCAGCTGCAGCTTCTCTGGGCAACCTGTGATGGGCCTCATCACCCTCACAAGAAAGATAAATACTTCACTTCTTGTTATTTTGGGTGCAGTGTCCCCTTCCTAAATGAAGTCATTGTCCAGTTTTGGTGCCACAGTAGTGTCAGCAAATCCATGTGTGTTCCTGCAGCTCTGATCAGAAGAAGAAGAGGGATGGGCTGTAGGAGAAATGAGGAAGATAAATCCAGACCATTAGCTTTACCACCCAAGGCAAGAATTTCTCTATTCCAGGCTTGCATATAAAGAATTGTTTCATCATTTTGACCAATTCATAGTGGTTATTCAGCTTTCAGTACACAGGACCCTTCTTTCCATATTTGTTAGTGCTTTATCTCTGTTCTGTTTTCAGCATAAAAAGACAATAGTAAATAATTTCCATAGAACCTGGCTCAGCCACATTTCTCTCTATGACTTTTCCACCTAATTTCAAGGCTCTGTTATTTTCTGTAACACTGTAATATGATCTTCATGGTTCTTGTAAGCTTTAGGAGAGAGTGAATTATATGAGAATTTCCTGAGCAATCCCCAGTTTTGTCTCACATTTAAATCACCACACACATCCATAGGAAACAGAAAGAAAGAGCTCATGGTGTTCTTTCCCCCATACTAATTTAACTCCTCCAAAATAAGTGGGAACAGCTCTCTTTCAGCACAGAGGGAAATGAATACACATCCTGGCACCTGACTGTGATGCTGAGACTCCTCATCTGTCTACAGTCCTGTTGACTTTTGGGTCAGGTTGAAGGAGTAGGATGTAGCTTTGCACTAATATAAAGCTTGTTGACTTTTCTTTAAAAAAAAGAAACCTGTTTTAAAATGATGGACGTTTATATAGAGGCACATATAATACAAATATATTTTAAAAAAGAATTTCTATTTTTTATGCCTAAGAGAAAACAGGTCTCACTGCATGCCAGGATGCAAAGCAACAGAGTTAGAAGAGGGAAATTTCTGTCTTCATCCATATCTGAAGTCCTTCAGGATCCTTCTGTTGTTTGTGAGCTCTCTGTACCTGTCAGCATTCAAGAGGTCACTCAATAAACATCAAGTCAAGCCCTCTTCCAGTCTGCCAAATCTTTCCTCCCCACCAGGCTGATCCCCAAAAGCTCCCCTCACATCCATCCCGGCCCTGCCTGGCTTCCTGCTTCAGAAAAGACTCTCCAGCTAAGTTACAAGCCAGACAATTAACTAAATGGCAAAACATGAAAACCACTCTTTTGCTTCCTAATGAGGACTCATAATAACTGTGCTGGATTTTTTCCTTTCATATTTATCAAGGTATGATTTAATTGTCATCAACATCCAAAAGCCAAAAAAAGGCCCCTAAACTCGAACTGACAGAAAATTCTGGGGGTTTTAGGTACTCTGTAGTAATGATTCATGCATTTACAGCTGGGATAATAATAGTCTAATACCTTGATCATATTGCATTTTACATAATTTTACATAATTGTTCATAAGGGCTACAATTATTGCGACTGTGAAGTGTAAAACTACAGGAAGAGAATGAAAAAGCCAACTCAAATTAATACATTTAGCCTGATTTTCTTGTACTAATTACCACTGGGAAAACACATATTTTAACCTAGCAATGTTTGGATGTTTTTGTACCGCAGCTCTGCCACAAATGAAACAGCATTAAAAATACAGTTGTGGTTTAACCCCAGCTGGCAGCTCGGCCCCACGCAGTGGGGTGGGGGAGAGAATCAGAAGCGTGGAAGGGAGGAAATGAGGCAAAGACAGTTTAACAGGCAAAGCAAAAGCTGTGCACACATGCAAAGCAAAACAGGGAATCCCTTCTCCTCTTCCCACGGGCAGGCAGGCTCCAGGAAATCCGGGCTCTCTCAGACATAACGGGGACTTGGGAAGACAAATGGCATCACTCTGAAAGTCCCCCCACTCCTTCTTGTCCCCCCAGCTTTGTACACTGAGCATGACACTCCATGGCCTGGGATATCCCTTGGGTCGGTTGGGGTCAGCTGTCCTGGCTGTGTCCCCTCGCAGCTTCCCATGCACTCCCAGCCTCCTGAACCGTGGGGTGAGCAGCAGAAAAGGTCTTGGCTCTGCGTAAGCCCTGCCTGACAGCCATGAAAACATCCCCGAATTATCAGCACTGCTTGCAGTACAAATCCAAAACACAGCCCTATGGTAGCTACTAAGAAGCAAATTAGCTCTACTCCAGACAAAACCAGCACAACAGTGGTTGCCATCCCAAGTGACAAATTACCAAGCACTGTTAAATGTGCTCACAGGGCCATGGAAGTGTTCTGGCTTCCTGAAATATTTCTAGCAAAGAGAGAGTGGTTATGAGTGATTTAAAGCACAGGTCATGCTCACCTGTTTGGTTTTTAAACGTGTTATGTTCCTGCTCTCTGCCGTACCACACAGCACTCTGGCTGTCAGTGCTGTGAGCAATGTGATGAGTTTGTGTTATTTTTACCATTTTCTCATTGCTTTAATCATTCCCCAGTGTTTCTGAGGAAAAGCAATGTTCACTTGTAGGAAAAGAGGCAAAACTCACTCATTTGGAACACCAAAGTGGGTCTGAGGAAGGAGAAGCTGGGGAAGCCGCTCACTTTGGCAGATGCAAATTTCTGTGCAGAAAATCATCCCCGTGGGGGCTTCCCTGTGTGGTGGTTTGCAGGCACACACACACAGTCTCCCACTGGCTCCTTTCCTGCAGGGAGGCACCTGGAACCACAACTGCCCACTGTTTGCACCAGCACCAAACCTCTCTCAAAGCAGCCTGGCCAAGAAATCCTGCAGAAATAGCAAACACCACGAATGGTGGGAGGCTGAGAGTACCAAGAGATGGGCTCAAGGGATGGGACCAGGAGCCAGAGCCACGCTGCCCCTTCGGGGTGAGTTCAGTGCTTTGTCTGCAGGTGGGATCGCATTGATATGCCAACCTCCACGCTGAAGGCATTGAAATGCAGGCACATGTTTGCCTCTAATTGTCTGGGGGAGAGTGGACTGCTGGGAGCACTGACTTTTTAAATTGCCTGCGCTCGATCCCTCAGAGCTTGACCGCCAGAGCTGTCATCCCCACTTAGAGCTGTGGAAAGCCCACCAGACTAAGGTGGAAACAGGTCTTGGGCATGGTCTTCGCCCCGTGCAAGGAATGGATTTTACCCAGAAAGCTGCAATACTATGGAATGCATTAAGGGCACACAAACTGTGCTTCAGAATGGTTTCCATTTCGAAGGAGCAATACATGGCAGGAGCAGAGACAGGCTTCTGGTGCACAGAAAACCACTTGTGTGCTGCCTTTGTAGCTTGTTGGAGCAGCCTTTAGGTGTGATCAGTCTCTTGTGGTTCAGAAAGACCCTCTGGCTTGTTGTTGGGCAGAACAGGACACAGATTTATGCACCCTACCTGAATTGTTCCTGAGGTGTGAGAAAACATTGCCTTCTCTACATCATTTCCTCTGTGAGCTCAGGAGCAGGGTGACATCAAATACTGTGGGCACTGACTTGTCCTCTTCATAGGGAAAGATTTTCACACAGATCTACTCAGACCTGTTGGTACATTTCTGTTCTCCATTGGCTCCTGCAGCAATGGGAGGGGGAAAATAAATAAATTGTGACTGTGGAACAGAAAGGCCACCATGGCAATCGAGTCTGCACTGGAGTTTGAGCAAGGAGTTCATTTTCTCAACAATATCTCGAGTTTAAAATCTTTCAGGATGGCTTATAACAAAATTTGCTCAGTCCAGTATCTTCAGGAGCCCTGACGACCATCAAAGCATAGAGTTCATGGTGACACTTCTCCAAATCAGCTGTGTTGTTGTGGAGTTAGCTGACCTCCTCTTTTCTGATTTCCCATCCCTCAAAGGCAAACAGCACCACGCTGCCAGCACAGCACTTGGACTTCTCAGGACCTGCTGTTCTGGCAGATCAGAAATAGATTTCTGTGCCCCTCTTATGTCAGTCTTCAATCTCTGGAGACTGACCTGCACGAGTTTAAATTAGCTCGTTCAGACAGTGTGTAAAAATTAAAGCAGTCAGCTCGTGTGTGATGGTCGCTGCATTTGGTGGTCCCTCAGCCAGGCTGGAGCTGAGGCTGCTCTTGCTGGGGAGGGCTCAGGTCTCTGGGTCTCCTCATAGAGGGCTGGGATGGGCACAAGACCCTGGTTGAGGCTCCGAGGAGATCTGGAGCTTCCTGCAGGACACATCAGGGGTGGGATCTGCTTTCAGCCTCCCCCTGTGTTTCCCTCCTCACCTCCCCCTCCCACAGGATGATTGCTGACACTTGGTGTTTTCCATTTGACTGGCAGTGACATTCGTCTGCTCTGAAGTCCTTCATGCTCTGTCAGAGGGTGGTTAAGGCAGGAGAGAAACTCCATCATCCCTGTCTAATGTGGGACACTCTGTGTGTCCCCTGTGCATATGTTGACTGTGAGAGGGTCACAAAGCACAGGAGGCACTCCTGAGCACGCTGGCACTTCTCCGTGGCACAAAGGGTTGGCAAGCAGCAATACTGGGTCAGGTCTGGAAGACAACATAACTGCATTCTCTGCGTGTCACCAAAGCATTCAATTCATCCCTCTGCGGGATCAGCACTTGTGTTATTCAGTGAGATCGTTCCTCTGAGCTATCAGAATGACAGGAAGCAACCAGAGTGAGGAAAGCATCTGGTGCTCAATTTAAAAGATGCTACACTTAATTTAATTTATTAATTTGGTCTTGTGGTCTGCAGCATTTGTTGGCTGTCCCTGTGTCCTGGGATTTCTTCCTGCATCTGAGAGGATCATGCTTAGGAGTGAGCACCCACCTTTTCTTGCTTCATGAGCTCAGCCTGCCCTGCAGGGCTCTATGTGGGGCAGATTATCACAAACTGCTTGATGGGGCTGCAAATTTCCCTATTAGCAGCGTGTGTGGCTGCCAGTGCTGCGCTGTACTCCTTAGTTACACGTAAACTTCTTCTGAAGCAAGAAGACAAAGGCAATATTCTCTGTCGTCATTCTCAGTTATTTCAAAATCGCTACCCACAGCAGAGCATCATCAGTCATTAGAGTCACATAGAGGAGCATTATATTCACTTTGAGGTCTCCCAGCTCCATCGCCAAGGACATCACAGCCACAATGAGACATAATCAGCGTGCTGTTGCCAATTTCAAGACGTTGTAATTTAGCAAAAACATTTCCCGCGTTCGGAGCCCTCTGAAGTTGGGAGGTGCTGCTCTGAATTCCTGTGCATTGCTCTTGCTGAGCAGGGTGTGAGTGGCGTGGAGGGAGCAGGAAGGCGTGAGGTCCCTCGTTCAGATGCTGCTGTGACACCCAGGAATCGCAGGGCACGTGTGCTGCATTATATCAGGCACGGCTGGTACGACAGGGGACAGCAGGAAGGAGCTGAGGAAAAGCCTCAACCTTGAATGACCTTGCTGTTGTGAATTTTTAACTTGTTCTTCTCCCTGTTGCAGCTACAGAAAGTTACTATGCACAAAAATACTCTTTTGCACGGAAGTTTTGGGGAGAAGCTTCAAATGACACAAATGCAAGGCATCTGATCTGATCCCCCAGGTTTTTCCAGATGGCATTTAGCTGTTCTGATCTTCATTCCTGACTGGTGATGGCTTGATGGGTGACATCAAGCAAATCCCACTCTTCTATGCCTCACTTTTACCGTGCAGAGTTGTATTTACTCAGGATTGGTGAGCTAAGAAGGTTTTTAAAAGCTCTTTTAAGAGCTGGGGAGCATTTGACCACTAACTGCACACTGGAATTTCGTTTGTGATGTATCTTACAGCAACATTTTGTAAGTTGCAATCATTTAAAAGCTATTTTTTACTGCTAAAAATCTGCTAGCAGTGGGGCTTAAGAAATTCTCTATCCAGTCTAAAAGAAAATAAAAAGTGTGAATTTTCACAATCTGGAAGTGGGGCTGTTCCCAGAAACTTCCCTCTCTGCTCAGGAGACAGATGATTACCCACTGCTACAAAAACATTGCTTCCCCTGGTCCCCTTCCAGCCTGGCCAGGTTGGGTCGTTATCATTTTTGATTACCAGTACTTTGACTTTATTTACCCTCTGTGAAATGCGTATGAGCATTTGGCCATGCACTTAATGTATGGAACTTACTTTGGGGTCCTCTGCATGAAGGGATATAAACATAACTGCAGACAGATTTATTACAGTCTAATTTAATAAAAATGTCAGCAAATAAATGCACATTTGACAGGGGAATAAATATCAAATCGGAGCGGAGCAGACAGTGGAGTAGGTTGTAAGAAATTAACATGAAACGTTTTGGTTTGACAGCGACTATAAAACAAAATTGTACTTTGGAGGCTCTGGGAGTTATTTAGCTGAGGTGGAATCACTTTGCACCAGCCGGGCATGGGGAGATGGGTTCAGGATGAGACCACACTGCTGCAGAGGGGAATGGTTTGTGATCTGTCACTTCCATTTGTAAACTGACGTTTAATGCACGGGGAGCGCGATGCTGCCTTGATTGGTTTTCCAAGCGGGCTGCGGGCTGTGCCTGCACATTGCTTAGCAGCAGCATGGCAGCCCAGGCCAGGGCCAGGAGGCTGCTCCTCCTGCCTGCCTCCTGGACCTGCTTGGCCCCCTTGGCTTCAGGGAGTGTGTTTGTGCTTCAGGGAGAGGCAAGGAAAAGACGGAATCTGTGTTTTGCACCTCGCCGCAGGTCAGCTTGTGGAGTGATGTACCCAGGGTGAAAGAGGAAGGAGAAGCTGCACAGATCCTCTTGGTACCCCATGTGTTCACATCTCTTGCATTTTTAGATGTTTCCTTGCCACTACGCTTTCCCTGTGTCCAGGGCCAGTTGCCTCCCAGGACTTTCACCAACACAGCAGCCGAGTGAGCTCACCAGCTCCTGAGCTCCAGATAAGCCTTACCTGGAGGGAGCCTGGAGTGTTCCAGCTGTGGGCCCCATTTCTGTGTCAGACAGACTTAAAGAGGGCTGTACAAGGAGAATTTGAGAGCTCCCATGGATATCAGAGAGCAGATCCATAGCACAGCACCTGCCTGTGATGCTAATGGACTCCTCTGGTGCTCTCCATTGATTTCATCAAAAGGAAGAGTGTTAGGATGCTGTTCCTAAAGAAAGCACATGGCAATTTTTTTTCTGTAGCAGTGAAATAACTGTTCAGGTGCAATATTTGTTTTCACCTCTTTTTCTTCTTTCTTTCTTTTTTATGATTATTATTATTATTCCCACTTTCCTTCATCTTTTGGGCTTCAGTTTCTCACGAGGTTCCCAGGCAATTACTGAGGCTGTGGTTACCACAAGTGTTGTTCATTTCACTTTGCTGCAGAAACGCACTCAAATCCTGGGAATGGTTTTGTTTTAACAGCCCAGTCAATACACAGTGTTTATTCCACCTCAAGCATTACAAAGAGATTTTAAAAGCTTACTTATTCATCTTAATACTCCTGTTAAGTTTCTGAAATGCTTAATATATCCTATGTGCTTCTTAACCTTTCAGCACAAATCCAATACCCTACTTTCACTGTAGGCATGGAGCCATCTCTCACCGTGCTGGAGATCATACCTCAATGTGTCTATGCAGAAGTTCAAGTCAACCAGTTTGCACAAGGTTAAAAGTGCAGTGAATAATGGGAAAGAGCACGTGGGAACAGAGTTTGCCTCGCCATAAGTGGAATAAAAGCTAAAAGTCTTCCGTAGCACATGCTGGGGGGAGTGGAGAGTTGTGGAGTGGAAACTTTTGCTCCTAAAGTTCTGGAAGAATTGATGTGTGAAATTGCAAATCTGGTAGTAAGAGTTTTTAATAAATCTATCAACTCAAGGGTGGCACTGTGTGACTGAAGAATAGCAAACACAGTGTCTGTATTTAAGAAAGGGAGAGTAATCGAAAGACTTGTGTACAGACCTTTTAGTCTGGCATCAGCTCTACAGAATCAAAATTTCTGGACAAAATTATGTCAACTTTGTGATGAGTTGTGAAAAGGACACAGCTTACATCAGCAAAAGTATCGTCTGGGTAGATAAGGAGCTCTTAGCATCCTTGTTTGTTAGAGCCATTTGTGAATATCTATGCTTTAAAAAAGTGAATTAAAACAGAGACACACACAGATGGGGGTATTACAGAGATCAGAAGAATGGAGAGCCTGATTTACAAGAGAAGGCTAAAGGAGCGTGGCTTGTTGATTACAGGAAAATAAAGGCTTAGCAGGGTTATGATTACTGCCTGTAAAAACCTTGGGGAGAAAAAAGGACTATTTGCACTGGAGACCAATAAAATCACACTGGAAATCAAAATAAGTTTTCTAGCCATTAAGACAGGAAGGCTGGAACAGCTTTCTGGAAGGAACAACAATGAACAGAATCCCAACTACTTTCCAGCCACAGCTCAGTAAGTTTATAGAGAGTTAATACAATGTAATGCACATGAGAGAAAGGACTGCACTTGGTGACCCCAGGGATGACTTCCAGTCCGTGTAAACATGCAGGAACTCCATCTCAAAGTCCTCATTGAACTTTCTATGTGTTTCTTTTTCCTTATCTTCCTTTAAAAAAGGATTATCCTGTAATAAACAGGGTGGTGCCATCTGCCACAGTCTCTGGCACAGAAGGGAGGAGTTGCTGTTTTCATGTTAGTTAGCTGTATGGAGAGGGGTGGGGGGAGGATTTGGGGCTGCTGCCATCTGGCACTGGGGCTGATTGAAGGTGAGAGATGATCTCTTGAAACTCAGTGAAAAACGATGGGTAAGGCAGATAAAAGTTGTGAAGAGCCTTGAAAACACAGACCGAGCAGCTTAGGTTTGATGTGGTCACTGAAGAGAGGTGAGAGGAGGGCTGTGTGGAAGGGAAGGACATAGTCTGAAGGGAAGGTAAGAAAATTCTCTTTTACAGTGTTGTTCTCAGAGGATACAAGCAGGGCAAAATGGCATTTTTCTGTGTTACAGAGAAGAAAATTAGAGTTGATCTGTGCTATAAGATGATGAGACACTCAGCTGGGCTGGGAGAAGGATGGCCCTATTTCAGCAGAGGGAACTGCTGTGATGATACATTGATCTAGTGAGAGCACACAAGGCAGATCAAAAATGATGCTCAGGTTCCAAAGCTGGGAGGAACTGAAGCATTTCTCCAAGGCATTGGTCTGCTTCCAGCACTGACTGTTCAAGTGGAGCAGATTAGCAGAAAAACCTGTCTTTTAAAGTATTTGAAGTATGGCTGCTGCAGGCTCAGTTCCCTGCTTCTGGGAGAGGGAGGTCCCCAGGAGGCTGGGCTCACTCCTGGGAATGGACCCCACCCTCTGGCACTGGGCAGGAAGAACTGGGTCCTGACCATGCTGAGGCTGGTCTGAAATTCATAAGGAACTGAGAAAAGATCAGAAGAAAAGGGTGAAATCTGAGTTTATTTGTCTTGAGTTTGGTCCTTAGGGAGTTACATTTTCAGATGCTTCTCTCCAGGTCTAAGAGTCAGAGATGTCTGCACTGGATCACTCCAGCCTTGATTCTTCCTCAGAATTAAAGACTCAGAGGAGATTCTGAACTGCCAAACTCCTGATTTCATTTTTCACAAGTCTCTGATGCAGACTCCTCTTGTCTTTCCCGGTCAGGACTGTAAGACTTGTTTTTTGTTGCACAGTTACTATGAAAATACTTATTGGTAGTCCTGTAGTCCTTTCTTGTGTTTCTCCTTTATTTTGAGAGGGTTTGTCTGTAATGCTGTTGATCCAAAATTAAGGGTGTGAAAAAGTGGATGATTAAAATGGCACCGAAAGCTTTGTGCAGAAAAGCTCAGTCAGGCATTCATTAGCTTAGCTTAAATCACTTCAGGCTACTTTGATTCTGAGCAAGTTCACAGGGGATTTTTGGATTAGTTTTCCCACATACATTCAGGCAAGCCCCAAAAACATCAGTAGCATACACAGCATGACTTTAGGAAATGAGCTTCTTCTAGGGCTCCTTCTAGGAGCCTTTCTAGAGAAAAGTGCCTCTAGAGAGCTGAGACTCTGCAGGCATGAACCAGCAAAGGGGGTGACACGAGGGTGGCAACGGGCAACCACAGCCTTTTCTCCTCTGTCAGAGAAGCTTTCCCTGAGCTGGCAGAGGCTCAGACTCACAGAGAGAAGGTGACAGTAAATTAAAACTAAAACTCTAGAGTATGGCCTGTGAGAAATATCCATTTCAGGTTCTGAGCTGCAGGCATCTGCTTGTGTTTCTGTCCAACAGTCCAGATATGGCTCCTTTTCTCAGTTTCTCCAGGTGTAAAATGGGGTAAAAAACATTACTCTCCTTGGGAAAGTGTTTTGATATCGGGCACTAAAGAACTTTCAAGAGTTCATTATCAACATCTTGTTAATGCTGCTGCTGTTATCATTCTGTGGTTTGCTTTACTGGAGTAATGACCCATTAATATTATTTTGTTGACTGTACAGATGATCTTTCAAAGCAGCAGTGAAATGTGCTATTAAGAGCTCCAGACAACTTACTGGCCTCATTTATAAGCAGATGCAACCAGTAATAAATAAGAGATTAAAATGAAGCAATGGTTGAGAAAGTTTTTACATAAAGAGCTCTAATCTCCTCTCACTCTCTCCCCAGCCATCAGAACCTCTCATGCTTCAAGACACAGGTCTGAGGAGAAGGAAGTGGCTTCTGTTTCCATCATTCTGCATCCACTGCTGTTGCAAACACTAAATCTATGTATAAAAAACAATCCCTCGAGCAAGGCCTCTGTTCATACATGCTGGAGACGTTGCTGGGGAGCTGGCCCAGGGATATGTGCAGGTTTCCCATGTGGTGCAGCTTTGCTGGAGCTACTGCAGCTCCTGAGGCTTCCCAGGGACCCGAGGAACCAGCACAGCTCCCTCTTCCAGGCTGCTACAAGCAAGACCAAGAGTGTTTTAAGAGTGATGTGAAAACAGCTAATACAGATTTAAGAAACACTGTGGTACACTTTACCTCTCAGTGGGGAGGGTTTGATAGTAACCCTCCCTGCCCAGACACTGCTGAATGTTTCATTAGCTGAGAAATGCAAAGTCGGCTTTTCTAGCAGAGACTGCAGAGGTGATGGGGGGTCTGTGATGTGGGGCAACGTTTATTCTGTCTCAGCACAATAGCTCAGTCAAAAATCTTCACCCAAATAAGCCCAATTAAAAAAAAACCCTACCCCAAAGGAAGTGGCAGTTACTGAAATCTGAAAGAAAGAATAGAATAGACTATCAGTTCATGGAACACGTTCTTATTTTATATTCAGCAGACCAACTATACATTTATACCAATAAAATAATAGCATAGTTCAAGTTCTCATAATTCCTTGGCTTTTATTTACTTTCTTAAGAGATGAGGCAGGGGCACAACAATTAATAGTATCTCTTGCCACATCTGAAACAGAAAGGGATATAAAAAATAGATCATCCTGTTATAAGCTCCTCTGAAAAAGGTGGGATTTTGAAAAATAGACTCCCAGTGGAAATGTCTCCTGGATTTTCAATAAGCTAACTATAACAGCTGCCCAGTTCCCAGTCCCAGGAACCTGAGGCCCCACTGTCCTGCCTGATGTACCTGATGCTCCACACTAAGGATGGGTTAAGTTCCCAGTTACGTATCATCATTATTTTTTCTCTCTCCCTTTTTTTTTATTTGTAAACTTCAGAAATCCAAGAGAGAACGTGCTGCTTTGCCTTCCCTGTTCCCTGCTGACTTCATTCCCCTGATCAAAGTGAAAATAAGTAGGGCTGGTTTGTTTAATAGAGAGGGTCTTACCCAGTCACGCCTCTTTGTTTGCCGACATAATTGAGGAGAAGACAGCTTGGGGAATAGTGCTGCTTAATTGCTCTCACAGTCACTGCAAGGCACTCGGTGTAGGGCTGGGCTAAATTGGGCCTATTGTGGATTTATGAAAAGCCTTGGTAACAGAGGAGTCCAAAAAATCCCCACCTCAAGCCCTTATATAACCAGCAAAGTAACCTTCACTGCAGCATGGGTTTTTTCCTGCATAAAATTCCCTTGGATAAACCAGGGGAATGGTGCAGCTGCCCCATCCCCACGGATCTCTGGCAGGCATGGAGAGAGAAGGGGTAGAATGGAGCATCTGGGTGTAACGTCTCATCTATTAAAATGTTCAGCCTTTTAATGAAGTGTATGTATGGTGGTAGAAGCTTCCTCCCTAATGAGTCCCGGAGTGCAGAAATCACTGCTTCTCAAAGGAAGACCAGGCTGTAACTCTCTTGATTTTAAATCAAAGGTTGCTGTGACTCCTCAATCCTTTGCAGTCCAGAAAAAGTCAGCAGAGCTGCTAATTAGAGCACTGGTTGCGGTTCTTTTGGCTTGAAACCCTGAAATGAAGGGCAGGTCTGCTCTGTGTGTTTGACGATGATGAAACCTCAGATTCCTGGCGAAAGCTTTTAGATGAAAGAAGTGGAGAAGGGTTTCCCAGGCACCGACTTCCCTGGCCATGGAGTGGACAAGCCTTCAACAACTCAGGGATGACACTGAGGGCAGCATTGTCCTCACCCTGGGGGACCACAGGCTGGAGAATGAGAACTGGACTCTAATTTTAATGATGCTCGGACTGAACCTCTCCTGCTTTTAGAAACTGGTCTTAGTTCTGCAAAATTGTTCTATTTTCTGCTATGATTAGGTAGGATTCAAACATATTATAGATATGTATTCCTGCTCTGAAGGGGAGAGGGAGATATTTTATGTGACAATGGGGACAAAAACCTCATTCTTTCCCTGTTATATTCATTAGAGTTCCTTTTGTTTACAAGAGTGTCTTACTCCATCAGAGGTATGGCAAATTGTCTCCTAAAGGAAGCAATGAATTCACTAGATATACACCTAAACCTTGACAATTACTGTCTCTTCCTATATATTTTTAAAGCCTTGGATACTATTAATCACAGAGCTCAGGAAAAGCATATGACCTTCTCTGTATCAGTCTTAGAAAGATCTCGTACGTTAAGAAGCTGTCTGCCAACAAGAGAACTGCAAATGGCTGAGCAACTCTCAGGTCCCCGTGGTAAAGAGAGTTAGAGAAGCCACCAGGAACCCTGATTTTTCTGGGTATGAGTGCACACCTAAAGTTAAATACGTGGTTTTACGTGGTTTCCCTGAGACTCTTCACAGCTTGGTTCTCTGTGCCTTCTTTAGGGCCCTGTAAGAAAAAACATTTACCAGCAAATGTGCGAACACATCCTTCTCTCAGTCTTGTCTTTTCTGAAGCTGTTTCAAAGCTTGTCTTTCCTAGAAGGACATCACAAATATCCCAGGTGGCAGAAGGCATTCCTAGTGCAAGGGGAGTTAAGAATTGCAGGTTACTTGACATTTTTGCCAATAACTTGGTGCCCTAAAGCCACTTTGAGGTTGCTGCTTTGCCACAGCTCTATGGGTTGGGGCTATTCTGTATGGATCTATTTTGAAAAAAAGATGTGCTGACAATACTTCAACAAAGAATGCTAACATTTAACATTTGGCACATCCTTGAATGCTTTTCTGCAGTAGATTGAAAAGCCTGACCAGTATTCAAATTATCATATGAAACTATTCTAGTTCAAACTTAAAGGAAATGGCTTTTTGAAGTTTCATATTGCTAGAACTTATCAAGCATATAGCTTCAAACAGAGAATAAGATGGAAGGTTGGGAGGGGATTTTTTTTTTTGCCATACTTTCTTCCTTTATTCTGCTAGAAATGACAGCTGAGAGTAAACAGTGTCTCTCCTCAAATTTGAAAGAATGAGAGACATTTTAAAAGGAAAGTTTTCTCCCTTCCATGCTGCATGTATAGCAGCAGGAGGAAAGAGTTAATAGGACAGTAATGGGATGGCTTTCCTGTTATGTCCTTATCTTTCAGAATTTAAAAGCCCTGACATAGTTAAAAAGTATCTTCTCATGAAAAAGAGGCTGTTAAAAAAACCCAAACCAACAACTGACAGCAGATTTAAGCTTTGTTTCTTTTGGCAGCAGTGTACAAGTCTCTCTTTTTCTATTTTGGAGAATCTCCAAAAGTTTTTTTTAAATGTATCTTCAAGATGGCCTTCGCTTTTACAGGTATTTTAATAATTGGGAGCAAGGAACCCATGTTCACTGTGGCTGCTTCTCTTCAGTTGCCCAGCAATCTATTTTTGGTTCAGTGCAGTAGACCATCATTATCGATGATCTAGAAGAAAATATCCAAATTCTAAGACAAAAATCACAGATGACAGAAAACCTGGAAAATTAGTAAATAATAAATCAGGTTTTCAGAGTGATCTGGATCCAATGAACAACCGGAGTCCTTTGAACAAGACAAAAAATATGAGGTCCAGGAACCAGGAAAATAGGTCATGCTTACTGGCTGAGGTGACTGTGTTTTTGAAATGATAAACACCTCAATGTGAGCTGCCTGCAGTGGCTGAAAAATTAAATAGGAACCTTGAACGTGTGAACTGCAGAAGAATGAGCTCATGCAGATATTGCCACAATACAGAGAAATAAAGGCTGACTGTGTTTGCGGCGCTATGTCACAAATATAAAAGGGCTTCTGAAAAAGAAAAATTACAGGAAGGGTGTGTGTCCTAGAAGTCCTGGCTTATAGGATAAGAGTTCAGTTCATTAATTTCTTTGAGAGGAGTTGGGAGGTGTTTTACAAGTACTAACACTGAGGAAGACTCAGCAGATGACCCTTGGATGTCACGGAGAACGTCACGGCATGATCTGAGCCCAGCAACTGGAGTGAGAAACACTCAGAAGAGAAAAAAGGCAAATGGTTTTAATAGTCTTGCCACACACAGACCATGATGGACTTCCCAACATTAAATACATTTTTAAATGGGTTTGGGCACCTTTCTAAAACTCATAACAGCATTCAGCCTGAAGTGGTCAGTTCCTTGGCACAGTCACCGCCTGGAGGTTCTTCTGTCCCCTCTGGAACTCATCCCATGCTGTAGATGCCCATCCACAGAGTCTCTCAGGCTACTCCTACTCACAAGCCAAAAGAAGGAAGCACATTTGTGTGTTTGCTCACCCTGGGGAAGGGAAGGCAGAGCGGGGGAAGCAGCAGCTGCTGCGGAGCCTCCAGGGCCAGGCTGTGCCCAGACCCTGCCCCGGACCTGCCGCGGGTGGGGAGCAGACACCGGGCACTGCCTGGCCTTGGCCATCCTTCCCATCTGGAAGCACTCGACTGCCTTTTAGGTTAATGCAAAGCACTTTACACCGGGCAATCAGCGATGGCAAGGAGATAAGTCCTTCCCTTTTGCAGCGGAGAGACACTATTAGAAATACTTCTCTTGGAAAAAAAGTGCCCTTTCAGAAATGCGCTTTGGATTTAGGGACTCTGCACAGTCCTTCATCTGTCAGCTTCCTCCTGCCTGCCTCACATTTGATGGTTCACTGCTTTTAGATTTGCTTCTACCTGGCTATTCTGTTCCTGTTCTCCTGTGACTAATGCGTAGTTGTACGGTACCACTGAGAGCCTCTGCAAGGTGGTAGCATGGCATATATGGGACCCAGGGGAATTCTGGAATGACCTTTTTAAAAAAACAACAGCATAAAATAAATTAGAAAAGGGAAGCAGCTTTGGCAAAGGCTTGATGCTTAGGGCAGCAGCCACAGTGAAGAGAAGTTAAATGTTTTAGAAGGAGCTTTTCCCCACCTGAGGTCGATGGGGAAACTCTTCTTGAGTCTCAGTATTTGCTTAGGTACCAATCTCTCATCCCTCCTCCTGCTCTCCAGTCCTTGTTTCATTTTCAAAACTAGAGCATTGTGGTTGCACATTTAAAAACACTGAACATTTGAGAATTACTGGTACCCTGTTGCTGCTGCCCAGTGACTGTGGCTGCTCAGGAGCTGATGGAGCAAACAGCAGAAGAGCATCAGGTGCAGGAGTGAATGTCCAAACCCTACATCCTTCTGGGACCAGCTAAGGCATGAGTGCAATGAACGATTCACCATCAAGCAGAATTAAAGCTCCACTACTGTAATTTTAATATATGGCCACAAACGAAAAGACAGACAGAGCCAAGGGCTGCCAATCCCTCTTTCTCCTCATTCTTCCCCTGATGTGCCCTCAGAAAAGCAAAGACCCTTTGGGGTCTGTGCACTGTTCACTACAAGAATAATCCAACGATGAACATTGTTTTTGCAAGTAAGCCTCATGTCTAATTGTAGCATGGATGAGGTGGATGAGGGGGGTAGAAGGCTCTGCCACTTAGCATAAATCATTTGGGACAGAAATTTAGTGCTTAATATGTTTGTGAAGAATCTAGTGAGGTTCTGGGTAGTTCCTGGCCAGAGTAATAACTGCTCTTCTCTGTTTCATGTTTATAATCCAGAACAGTTAGCCCTTAAGTAAGTGTAAACTGCACTTCCATCATATTTCCATTTGGGTTATGAATATTTCACACACCTGCAGTCTCAAAAGCACATAATTGCAAAACTACACTCAGGGACTGAATAAACACTGCTGCTGATTCTTAACGAGCCATTAATCAGATGTTTAACTACAGGTAATTCCCTTGAGATCTGATGTCCCAAGAAAATCTGTATTCCCTCTAAGTCACAGAGAAGCAGATGACTTATGAACAGGAAATTGCAAGGTGCAGGCTGAATGAACAACATTGGCTTCCCATGGCAACTCTTAATGGTGAAAGGTAAAATTTTAAAAATTTTGTTTGGGTGTCTAAGTCTCACTGCCACGAGCCAAGGGCTGTAGCACCAGACAAGGACATTGTAGAAGCTAAAGACTTTTGTTCCAGCTGTTGAAGGGTAAATTTGGGGCAGAGCTGTGAAGTTGCTCTGCTTTCCTCCTGTCAGTCAGCGTTATCAGCTTTCCATGGAGGGGAGAAAGAGTGTGATTCTTCACACAGTGTGAAGTCCCCCTCTGGAATCCACTATCAAAGGAGGGTGTGTATTCCAGCTGCATTTTAACAAGGGATGGATAATTTTATGGCCACTCTTATTTGTAGCTTTGCATGGTAAATTAAGGATAATAAAAGGATAATAAAAGCAGGTATTTCAAAGTGTGCAGCAAACACTGCAGGAGTCAGGAAGGAAATTTCTTCCACCAGCAGTATTGTATTGTTGTTTAGCTAGACTGAAAGGGACATCTCTTTCATGGGGAAAATAACAGCTTCAAAATTTTATTTAAGTCCAAATAAGCCCAGTGCTATATTTTGAGCATGAGTTGATGTGCTGAAAAATCATTGTTCAAAAGCACTGCAGTCTTCCACTAGAACAGCTCAACATATTTGAGGGTTTTCTGAAAAAAAAAAAAAAGAAAAGAAAAGAAAGGTTTTCCTAATTTCTAAACTTTTGTCAAAATGCGTCTGGTTTCATTCCCAGTTTTGCTGGCACTGAGATGTCGTATTGTGCTACGACGGCTTGGTGAGTTACTGATGCTCATGACAGATCTGCTGTAAACAGCATTTTGTAAAGGACACGACGGTTTTAGGAGCTTATCCATTTCTCTTCGTAAAACAGTCACACATTCCCGTATCAGCCAACCCATGAGTGTGGCTGGATGCTCCTCTGAAGAGCAGGCACATGGAGGTGAAGCCAACCTACACATATTAGATATCAGAGGAGCTCCAGGTTATTAGCTACGGAGAACAAAAGGTTTTAGATGCTCTCTCCATCTGTTTCTCCCTCCTGTGCCAGACACACGGCGTAGCAGACCGTGTCTTCACAGACATTTTCCAGGTGGAAAATGTGCATACAAGAAGCGTCTGCATCGACTCCTATATGTCTTTCCCAAGGCACAAGCTCCTTCCCTCACAGCTGAAGGAGCTGTATCCCGACAGCAGACGTCCACGAAGTCTCACTCATCCTTTTAATCCTGACATGTTGCTTCCTCAAAGGGTGCTCTGTTTAGCAGAGTAGTTATATGATACCTTGTTAATTAAATACTCATTGATGCTCCCTGCCTGCCTTTTTTTTGTGGGGGTGTATGCAAGACCCTGCTTGAGGGAACAGTGCATGTGCTTGTCCTCACCTTCTTGCAGGGGGATGCTGTATGACTGCACTTCTGCCTGTGCTGCCCTCTTGCTCAGAGACCAACACAGAGACTGAACTGGAGGTGGCTGTGGGAAGATTTTGGGCAGCAAGGCAGTGCTCTGCTGTACAGCCACGTCCCAAAGTGCTCACAGGCCCAGGAAGGAACAGAAGGGGAGCATGCACAGGTCTTTCTGAAGGGATCTGCCCAGCAGCCACCAGCAGAGCTGCCCTAACAAGCACGTCCCACCAATGTGGGTGCTAAAGAAAGTTCAGATGATTAAATTACGGAATATTTACTAACATTTAATGCCTCCTTCATTCCCTCCTGTGGGAAGTGTGGCTTGCTGTCAGCAGATTCTGGATGTGCTGCTGCTCTGCAGGGCAGAGTCAGTGGCCGTAGCACATGGCAGCGCTGTCCCACCCTCACAGCTGCAATCACCACCTCTGCTTTCCCTCTTGCCTGCTGCTGGCACAGCTCCCAGCAGCTTTCAGACCAAGCATCATCTCCTCCCGCTGCTGCTGAGGCATCTTCTTGGTGTATGATAGGGGGAAGTGGAAGGTGAAGGGGGGATGAGGTAAAAGGTAACAGATGACACCAACAAATGAAAGAGGCACTTCTGCCTCCAGTCTTGCTTTTGGAGACAGAAGCATTGGCAAAACCCCCTCTGTGATTCAGCAGCATCTGCGTGGCCATTTCACATTCAAACAGGGGCGAGGTGCTCTGAAAAACTAATGAGAGCACTGTAAAAGTCTGGTTAGGCTGCTCTCGATGAAACAGCACTGGCCATACAAACGAGGGGGTCTGTCATTCATCATCGCTGGGTTTACCTGCCAAAAGAGAGCTATAAGTTTTCTTTTTTCCATCCACAAATCTTGAAATTTGCTGTGATCTGTCTAGACGGTTTCTCTCTGGGGGAAAAAAAAAAAAAGTGTTTTGAATTTAGTAAATAATCCTCAGGAATATTTACAGAAGATACATAAATGCCAGCACCTCCTCTAAAGATATAGTTCAGTGTCTTAAAATCAACATATGCATACTGGGTGACTGGTTGTGAATATTCTCCCTAAACAAAAACCCAGCCAGGCAGGCCAGCAGGGAGCTATGCAAATGGTGAAGAGCAATGATCTGCCTTCACTGCAGGCTTAATTTATGAACTAGATTTATTAGGTCTTTTTATTGAATGAGTTACTGCATATCCTACTTCTTCCTGTGTCAATGGCTGTGTCCAGGGAGAAGGAAAAAAAAAAAAAAAAAAAGAAAGGCAAAGGACCCAAAGCCTGGAGCCTCTTTGAATGTGCACATTCAATATTTGCAAATACCAGTGTGAAACTGGTTCCACTTTCTATTTTGTACCCAGAAGAAAAGAGGCCACAGTGGGCACTGTGGCTGAGAGGGAAACCCTCTCCCAGGGCATCCTCACAGAGCTTGGCATTGCTCTCTTCCACACGGCAGCTCAGCCACGGGAGATGCTCCAGGCTCCTGCCCAATACCCCTTGTTCTCCACTGCCTGCCAGGGAGCAGGGACACAGCATGAGGAACCAGAATGGTGAGCTCAAAGACGGTCTGAGATTGTAGGATAAATAAAAAATAGCAGGAAAAAAAATACATTGTGCAAAACATATCTCGAGCTTCAGATTATTGTCCCCTGCAGTGTGCTGGGTGCTGCTGGTAGCATTTTCAGAACAGTTTGGAGGACATAACTGAGTGTCCTTCTCCTGTAGCTCTGCAGTCCCATAAAAAGATCCACTTCTTGGAGACACTGATTGCATATAACTACTTTTTTCCTTTCTAAATTGCAGTTTAGAGATTCCCCCAGCTTCCGCGCCTGACAACTGAGGAGAATGATCTAAATTCTAAAATCAAATTATGGACAAGTAATAGACCTAAAACCACCTTAATGTATAATGAGTATAATGTTTAGCACATACCCAAGAAATATTCCTAGCACTGTTAGATCAAACATAATAAAATTAAGTTATGGGCCACTGAAATCACAGCAATTCAGCATCTTGTCCTTGCAACACAAAACAAGAGACACTGAGATATTAGCCCTGATCTTGAAATCATCTCCAAAGCTGTATCTATTATTGTTGAGGGTTTTTGCCTGCACGCTGCTTTTTTTTTGATATCTATTTATTTTTTCTGCTAAAACACAGATGTTTGCCCTGTATTGTATTCATATGAACCAGCCAGACAAGCATTCAGCTGCTCTGTGCATGTAAGTACAATCATTTTGCTTGTAAGGAAAGGAAAAAACAACCCCTGTCAGCTGAATGCTGGGAAAAAAAAAAAAAAAAAAGGAAAAGAAGAAGAAAAAATAAGAGTGTGTGTGAACAAGCATTCAGTGATAGACGCCTTATCTCGGAGATTGATCTCAGAGATTTTGGCCCTTTAGCGTGAGATTGATGTGGAACAGTTTTCAGTTTTGACATTGTGTTGGACTCATCAGAGATGTTGCCATCTTTGCAAGGAGGGAAGGCTGGTGTCTGGCTCAGCAGGCAGCAAAGCAAAGCAGCAGAGACTGGGGAGGTCTGATGTGTCTTCCTTACGGTGCAGCCCTCGGGATTTCTCCGTGCAATGCTTTCTATTGATCATATGTTGTCTTTTCCCTCAAACGCCTCTGTGCCACGTTTGCTCTTCTTGATCGTTTTTGGGTCCAGCTCCAAATGATATTTATTTGCCTTTAATTTCACGGGTGTTCTGAGAGGTGCAGGGATCCCTCAAATACTTGAGGAATACTCAGGGAATTGGAGAGATGATAGTGTAGGCTCTGCACACACACAGCAGGGGGAAGCAGAGAAAAAGTCTGGGCTAACCTAACACGGGGATTTAAGAAGTTTAATTTTAAACTAATTTTAAAATAATGGAATTAGGTTTTCCATGCTCCTAATCCTGCCTAAGTGAACAATAGAATAAATTCCTTTAGACCACGCACGCTGTGATCCCAAATATTTAAACAGAGTTGAAGTGTCAGTGAGGGCTGAGCCTGCCCTTGAGCTCTGGTGAGCTTCAAGTGTCCACGAAGGGGAACTCAAGGTATCACTGATGTGGGCACAGAACAGAACAGAATCAAGGCCTTTGTGTGCAGTGATTTTGACGTCCTAATGCATTCAGCTCTCAATCACCTAAGCATCAAAGCAATTAAGCCTCAGTTTTCAGCAGTGCATCCTAATTGTGCAGTCTTCTCTGCAGAGGATAGATGATCAAGCTCACATGGCAGTGCAGAGCTCAGGACAGGGATATCCATCTCCCACTCAGCTCCTGCCTCTTGGTTCTCCTTGCAGAGACAGTGCTTGGTGCTCAGAGACATGTACCCTCGACCTGCTTCCCCTTCAGTGTCATTGATCCCGTTATTGGTACTGTCTGACCTTGAAACACCCTTTATTTTTTATTTTTAAGTAGATTAGGAAGAAAGCTTCTTGGAGGGCTTAAAAGACTGTATGCTAAAGATGATTTCTGCAACCTGATATGGATTACCATAGTTACTCCGTCTGAGTATGGCAGCTTTCCAGCTCCTCTGCCAGGAATGATCTAAAAGCTTTTCTTTTATTGTGTCTTGAGGTGAGAGTCTGGCTTTAAAAAGCTTTCAGAATTCTAATTCTTTCCTCCAGTTTGTTGGCAGGGGGAGTCCAGGGCGGCTCCATCTGATGTCTGATATCACTGATAACCTACAAACGACGCATTGGGGATCTCTGACTGTGCATGTCCAATCACTTCGTTAATTGAGGGGGATGCAGCTCATGGCATCCCCATTATCTCTGCAATCTCTTATTCCTCCAGCCTCTTTCCAGGCATACTGTTTAGGGTTTGTGGCACTTCCTCTTCTTCATGGAACATGTGCATTTGCTGGGCCAGATCTGCAGTTAGCGAGAGCAGCAGAATGTAAAGGGCAGTCTCTTGAGTCTTGTTATCTTCTTATGCACAGTAATAGCACAGTCTGCATGCCATTCATGATTTTTATTTAATAGAGTTTCCTGGTGTGTATTTTAGGATTCATTTAAAAATACATCAGTGATGAGCAGGGTAGGAAGAAGAAACTGAGCCAAAAATTCTCTCTAAACCCAGACCAATAACTGTCTTCTCCTGCCTGTAGCTGACGTTTAGGAGTATTCTTAAATCACTTTAAGTGATTTTTAAAAATCACTTCCAAAAAAAGGAGTCTGAGGGAGAGACTATGGGTGGATTGCCTGATGCCAGCATGAGTAGGGTGAAGAAATTGGGTCCTAAGTTAATGTTGAATTTATGCTGATAAGTGGTTAAAGGGAAACTGGAAATGGCAGACTGCATGTGGAATGTCTCAGCATTGCTTGTGGCACTATTTTAATGATGAAAAATCCAGGTTACTATATATAGTGCTGATTTATTCCTGGGGATTTTAACTGGGGCTCTTCAGGATTCCATGGACTATGGCATGGACCACCCTGCTGACCACACCTGGGCAGGGAGCACTTCACCACTTTTTCTATTCTATTCTATTCTATTCTATTCTATTCTATTCTATTCTATTCTATTCTATTCTATTCTATTCTAATTCTATTCTATTCTATTTGTCTCTATTTGTCTCTATTCAGCAGGTCCAAGATTGGGCCAGACCCGTTTCTCCCAGTCTCAAATTAATTCTTTATCCATGAGACCATTCTTTATCCTGCTGTACTGTCTGGAAATGATGAATTATTGCTGTAGATAACAAATACTTTCTTCTTCTACCTCCCCACTGCTTAGCCCTTGTTCATAGTGCTGTTCTTCCTGACTTCAATAGCTGGGTTAAAGCTGTGCAAAAACCCAAGTCATAGTGAAATGTCAGCACGCAAAGCCAGTCCAAAACGCCTGGATTGCTGATACAGACATGCTGCACATTCATCCATCTCCCTCCTGAAATCAATAAGGCTCTCAGCAGAGCCTTCTAAGGGGTCCCAGCAGAGCCTTCACTGTAAGTTTTCTGCTCTGATCCGTGGTTTTGGCTGAACATCCTGAGGTGCTGCCTGTGCTGCTGCCAAGGCTGCTCAGGGCAGGGGGTGCCAGGGCTGGTTCAGCCCATCAGGTCCACCAAGCCCAGCACAGAAGATGTTTTAAACGCCATGAATATTTAAAACGAGCAAAATTCAAGCCCTTGGGCATCCTGCTTTTCAAATTGTGAGAGCTGTGACCAAATACAGACATGGGTAGTTTACATAATTAAAATTAGGCCTTCTTTTCCATTTTCCTCATCTTCCTTTTCCAGCAGCACCCCATTTAATGCCTGTGGCAAGATTCATCACCTGGAGGCTGTTTTTTATGAGATTTGACAAAGATCATTCAGGAGTCAATATTTTGCCAAAAGCTAAGTGATAAGTCTAGTGACTTGCATATAATTACTCCTTTTCTTTTATGTCTTCCTTTTTTCCCCCTCCTCTTTTCATTGGGGCTTTGAGTTACTGACAGCAGAGCAAATGAGCTATGCTCAGGAGGTATAAAGGCTTCAGGTTTTTACTTTGCTCACTGCCTCAGCTTCATTTTGCATGATTTCTGAGTAACAGCAGGAGCACGGAGAAGCCGTCATGTCTTTATGCACAAAACTCACAGCTCTCCACTGAATTCCTTGAGGTTTCCTTGTTATTTGATGAAGTTGGCAAGAGTGGTTCCAGCAGGACAAAATGAACTGGTTTAGAGGAGCAGGGTATGGAATAGGCAAAGGGAATGGGGTTCTCAGATACCTTTAGGCTCCTTCAAATAACCTGGGCTGGATTTTGGTACAAAGGTGGATTTTGGTACAAAGAAATTTTTACCTTTGTGAATGGACCTTACATAGAAATCAGCATAAAAATCCTCTTGGCAGCTGACTCCCTTCCTAACTATGATCGCCCTTCAGCCCATAAAATTACAGCTCTAGCTTTGCACCAATGCAGTTAAAAGAGCAGATTTATCTGGGGCCCTAACTCAGAAGCCCATGTGCAGCTATGGCTGTGTGCTGCCAGACTCGTGCACTAATGCCCTTAAGACACAATTGTTCCTTTCTGGCAAAGCTGTTTCTGAGATTTTGCAAAGAAATTTATATTGAAGATTTTTGGTTTTGTTTGTCTGATTGCCTGACGAGTACTAGTCAAGCTTTTTAGGCAGGGCAGATGTGAAGGGGTACTGAGAGAAACTGGACACTGTGACCCTGGGTCAGGCATCTGGTCCCATCAAAGCCCAGTTTACCTGGGAAACCTTCCAAAAGGGAGCAAATTCAGTCCAGTCTCCCTGGAAGTAAAGAGCTGCCTTGTGACTCAGCTAATGCTCACAGGGTGGTATGAAATGTGTCTATATTGATTTCCAAGAGAAGGTTGTTATGAGGAACCATTTCCTGAGACTCAAGGCTGGTTAGTTCGCAATCATTTTGTGTTAAATAATTCAGAAGCTGATGCAAAAGTAAATTAGTAAGTAGTCTAAACAACATGGTTTTGTGGCAAACTTTATCAAAGAGACCTAATTTTTTACTCTCTGATTATATTACAAGTCTGGTTGACAAAAATGATTGTACAAATTTAGTGCATTTAGACTTTGTGAGGTGTTTGACTTGGCAGTGAATGGCGTGCTGATTAAACATTAGCACCATTCAGTAACATTAGAATATGCATTAAATGGATAACGAAGTGCCTGGCAGAGCTCAAGGAGTAGCTGTCGATGGGAAATCAGGACGAAATGGACCTGTGGTTTCTGGGGCACATTGGGGTTAAGTACCAAAGCTCTCTGTTGTTTGTATCAATGGTCTATAGCGAAACACAAAATGAAAAATTTTTGCAAAGCACTGAGATCTAGAGAATGGTAGGCAGTGAAGAGGAAAGGAGGCTGGCACTGGGGAAGGTGAACTTTTTGGTAAAGGGGATGAGGAATCCATCAGACCCAACGTTGGTCTGTGCAAGGGCACAGCCCTGCAGGCTGGAGTGATCCAAGAAGCCTCTGCACATCGATTGTGCTGCGATGACCTGACAAAGGGAATTTATGAGGCCTTTAAATATATAAACAAGGCAGTACTGAATAACAGGAAAAGAGGTGATTTTACTTTTATTGCAGCGCCGCTAAAACCAGGCCTCAAGTTGCAAAATATTGCGTCGAAACTTTGTAAGGATATGAAAAAGTTGGAAAGTGGGTAGGAAAGAAGGGCTGAAAATTATTTGAGGGTATGAGGAATTGTTTTACAATAGGAGGCCTGAAAGTTTCAGTGTGTCTCATAGACCAAAAAATGGTCTGAGGTGATTTTGGTTTTGTGCATGAGTCTGTTCTGGGAAGAAAATAACTCTGTCCTAAAAGGAGAGAAAAATAAAAGAAGTGTCCATATCTGAAAGCTGAAACAGATATTAAATGAAGTGTGGGCTTGGTGAGGGGTGGTTGGGGTTTGTTTTATTTTAACTGGGAAGTGATTCTGGTCATTAGAGCACATTATCAAGAGAACAAAACGAGGGAATTCTTTGCTTTTTGATGGCTCCAGAGTGAGACTTGCTGCTATTCTCCACTATTGACTTTTTTGGGACTTAGAGCTGTGTTCGATTAGAAATAGCTGGGTAAAATACACTGGTCTGTTATAAGGTCAAAGGAAGATCTAATGAGCCTTGCTGGTCTTCAACTTGTTGACACTACAACTGGAGATGAACGCACTGATATTAAAAACGGCCTCACCCGATCTCAAAATGAAAAGCTCTCCCAGTGTTATTAGCTTCCTCGTGTGCGACAGTTGTTGCTCATACATTTTTAATGTTTTAATCTGGAAAGCTCATTGACATTTTGTTCTGAAACACGCGGTGCTGCTCCGCAAAGGAGGACATTTGTTCCTGCAGCTGCACCATCTGGGCAGGAGAGCAACAGGGCTGCCCCAGAGTGCTCTGCCCTGCCCTGCAGAGGCTTGCCAGGATTCCTCAGGTGCTGGAATTGCTTCACTGCCATCCACATGGTTTGTGTGGAACTAATATCGAGCCTGTCTTGGGTGGCTCAGCACGGCCGTGTCTCGGCTTGCTGCTCAGAAGGATCAGCAGCAATAGGCAATGGTTTGAGAGAAGGAGAAGATTTATGATGCAAACCTGATTCCAGCATCAAGCCTTAAAGATTTGGAGGCGAAAGGAACAACTACAGTTCTGAAGTGTGCCAAGAAGTCTTCCCCATCAGGAAGCAGTGGATGAACTGACCACAACTTGTGCCAGCTGTGTCCATATCTTACCCACACTGCAAGGCTCTGTGTATTATATTAAAGGTGACCTTGTGCTGTGCCTGTGACCAGGAGTGAATGTCTTCCTGCTCTTCAGCTGTTACCCATCCTGAACATAACTCTTTTTGCCAAAAAAACCCCATTTGGATACAAATTCTGCAGTGCTCTCACTCCCAAAGCCCTGCCAGGCAGGAATTTCTGCCTTTTCACTTCCCCCAGGCACAGACCGAGCAAAATGTTGTCTTCGATTGACCCAGCTCCAGCCTCAGCATAGGGGATTTGTTACAGATCTCCCCTTGTTCCATTGCTGCAGTGACTTAACCCATTTCTAGCAACCAAACCTCAAATGCATCCCCATGTCACGTAGCTGGCAGTGTCACCAGGTGCTCCAAGGCCAGTGCCTCTAAGCAGGGAGGAGGGAGTGGTGCACAGGAGCCCCTAAATTCCAAAGCAGAACTATAAAAAGCTGTAATCGTACCCAGAGTAACTTCCCTGCCATAATTCTCAGCAGGAAAACAATTACATTGCAGCAGTATAACCAGACAGACACGCTGTAAATACAAAACATCCTTTGGAAATATATGCTCCACATTCTAAGTACATTTAGAATTAAGGCAAACAACTCTTTTCCAATTGGGATTCAAGGCAGACATGCCGAGGGGTTTGGGATTTTTTTTTTTCTCCTCCTTATGCTTCTACTTTTTTGTTTGGCAGCCAGATGAAGGTGCTGTGTTAGTTGATATGTGGATGGCAGGCTCAGGCTGTCATCGGAGAAATGGCAGGGGAGAGCTCACCCTCACACTCAGTCCCTCACTCTCCCCACTGTAGCTGCTTACTCCTGTCCTCCTGGGATGAAGGCGAGTGAGAAGGGGGGGGGGTTTGGTTGGTTTTTGGCACCACAGGGGACAGAGCCAGGAGCACAAAGCCAGATCTGCTGCTGGTGTGGATGCAGCAGCTCTGCCGAGCTGGAAGGCTCAGCTGGTTCAATCCCCTCAGCCTGCGCTGGTCACTAGGGGAGGATAGAGGACTGCAGAGCCCGCGGGCCATGGACACGCTCCTGATGAAAACTGGGAGCGCTGCAGGGTCCGTCTGCCCGAGACCCTGCTGCTTCTGCTACAGCAGAACCTGGAGAAGCAGCTGGGTACAGAAAGGAAAGGACACGTGGCTTGCTTTCTTTATACCTTTAATTGGTGAACAAGAGCCAAGGTTGATATCTGGGGCACGTTGTCTTTCCCCAAACGTTCAGGATCTGATTGATGGTCGTTTTTAAGTGGTAAGATGTTGATCTGCCAGAGGTTACTTTAAATTACTGGGTTTGAAAGATATTTCTGAACTCTGTTTAGAGAGCCTAAAACATATATAAATGCAATTTTTTAGTATCTTCATTGATCTTTTGAGGGGTTCAATGAAGCATATGTTGCTACACTGCTGAAAGAAGTAAAATTTGGCCATTTGCTGCTGCCCAGTCCAGCCCCTCTGGAGAAGGGTAACTTGGCAGGTTGGGAGAGTTTTTTAGTTTCTACCATTCCTCATCCAGTTCAACAGGAGAAGGAGATAGGAGGGAGGGAATCAAGGCCCTAAAGAAATATGTTTGAAAATCTACACAGTTCTCTGGGAACAGAGACATCTTCTTTAGATGTATTTTAAAACCATTTTCCTGCAGTACGTTCAATATGATGGTTTTATAAACCCACAGGAAGTTTTTCACTGGATACTTTGGGAGGGAAGATCCAAGTTGATGTGGTTATATCAGTCAGGGCATGGCTTGCAATGCTTCATGCTGATTCTGGATGTGACTGATATTCAAGTTACTGTGAGACATTGCAACACCTTCTATAAGTGTCCACCCTATTTCCACTGGTCGGTGGAAATTTTAGCATTGCCTTTAATAAGAGGGACTATGTTGTAGAATTTAAGGACAGTAGGGTGAGTTGAGGTTAGGAATGGTGTGTATCCACCACAAATAGAGGTATTGCCCAAGGCAGGAGATTAGGACAGTGCCTTTCTTCAAAGACAGGAACAACAAAAAGTTCACATTCTGAAAATAATAATAATAATACAAGAGAGAGAGAGGGGGGAAAGGAATAAAAGAGAGATCTTGTAGGGATCACAAAGCCAAACCTAGCAGCACTTTACTGCAGCTCTCAAAAGTTTGGGAGGGAAGCCCATAACAGTGAAATGCATGGCTTGAGGGCCAGAGCTAAATCAGGCTCCCAGCACAGAGCAGGGGCTGTGTACAGATATGTTTGTCACTGCAAGTGATGGCTGTGAAGCAAACAAAGGGGAGCACAGCTGACGTTTAACAGCCGCTCTACAGCACAAAGCTACTTCTGCCTCCTATCTCGAAGCTTAAATAGGGAACACGTGGTGGGTTTCTCCATGCTGGCAGGTCCTAAACCTGAGTTTTCCCTGCATATGCCCCTTTTCCATGCTCGTTCTCTCTTGCTGTGAGTAAGTAGGGAAGACAGGTTGGGGGTGGAGCTTTAGATTTGCAGTCATTGAACTTCCATTCCTGTTTCCAGTGAAAACACTGGTTTGCAAATAGCAGAGCAGGAGCTTCTAAAAGCACAGTCTCTTCTAAAAGCTTGCAAAAGTGCACAGACATGTACACACACAGGTACACACACCACAGATACAAACAGGCATAATCCTGCTCTGTGCTTCTAGAGCTTCTGGTCTGAAGTTGAACATGAATTTTCCTGTGTGTTTGTCTTCTTTACACTGTCTTCATTGCAATGATTTGATTTGCTTAGAGCAACGCACAACACACGGGGTAGGGAGGGAAATAAGCAATTGTCTTTACGTTTTGCCTATATATATATACCATTAGCTCCTCACCAAACATGACTCACCAGCAGCAGGTGTCCTGCTGTTATGTTCGGCAGATTAGTAATGATAGGGAGGGGGCTGCTCTCCCTATATGGCATCCCAGAGGGAAGCTAAAAATAGCTCAGACTTACAGCAAAGTAAAAGTATTTGTGGGCTTTGAACGAAGTCTGCTTCTGAAGGTAAGAATCAGAGCTGATCTGTTTAATCTGCCATTCCTTCTTTTTTTTTTTTTTTTTTTTTAATTCCTGTGTGAAGCTTGCCTTGGCAGCTGCTTGGTGAACGTTATCTGGCACAAGACTGGGAGTTTGGAGTTATAAACAGTTGTCTTCTGTGTTTATGGAAACAGGAATTGTTTGACCGGTTAGAAACTGACCAGTTAGAAACCAGTGTAACAGCATTTGCTGTTAGAAACTGACCAGTTGGAAATCAGTGTAACAGCATTGCAGTCAAGGCAGAGGCAACAGAGAAATGTGTCTCTGTTAGAAGTAGTTGCCTTTTTTCCCCCCTCCCTTTTCTCTCTGAGTCGTTAGAGAATGTGAATGGCATATGAGCAATCCCAGCATGTGACTCCGCTCCGAGGAGCAGGCGAGCTATTGCTGGTAGTTACTCCCACCATGAAACAAGTCCAGTAAGCAAAGTTGTCTGCAAAGTTATTGTAGCAGCAGAATTTGAGAAGAGAGGAACTGTTTGTGTTTCCAAGGTGTGTGCAAATCAGGGAGCTACGTGCGCTCCATGGGAGTGTGGCTGAGGAGATTTTTCAGCCCTGCTGCTCAATGTCTGTGTGTCTCCACACTCAGGCATATTGATGGGTAAACAACTGCCCAAAAGGAAAATACTGCTTTTCAGAGGAAAACTATGGAAGGTAATTACATGTATATTATATTTACATGTGCATATCCACATCTGCACCTGTGCAGGGAGATCCTGAGCTGCTGGGCTGCACGAAAGCCCCCCGAGCTCTGCATTGAGCCACTGCCTCCGTGGCTTTGTGAGCACAGAGATGGAGCTGTAAGGGCTGAGTCTCACTGCTGAAAAATGAGGTGCGAGGGCTGCTGGTTACACCAGAATAACCTCACGGGCTGTGATGGATTTCCCCTGACTTTTTCGAGTGGCATCACCAGTATTGATAACAAACAACTTCGGTGTTGTGGAAAGGGGATAAAAATCTGACAGCCCCGCACAGGGAGTGTCTGAGGACAGCGCTGTGTGTCACACAGGGGTGTGAGCATACCTGGCATCCTCACCAAGAGCTGCTATCCCCTGACTCCAAGCCCCCAGGGGATAAGGATTTTCCATGTGTGTCTCCTTCTCCGCCCTCATTTAATGCTGGTTTTGGCAAATGAGTTCCAGAGGAGAGAGCACGCCCGGTTGGCTGTGGGGTTGTGGGGTGGAAGTGGCACTTGGATCATGGTGGGGATGATTCCCACTGCCTGAGCTCCTGCAGTAGGTGTTGGAGCCCATCAGAGTCATTCCCAGGATACCTGGGCTGTTCCTTGAGTCAGAACTGATTCCTGGCTGGGCCAGTAGCTCCCTTGGCTGCTACGGGGGAGATGGCAGAAGCAATCTAATTTTAGCTCCCTGATGTTGGGCCAGCTTCTCCTAAAATCAGCATCACTGGCAAAACCAACATTAATTTGAGTGGGAAAAGGACAGAACCCAAATGAATATATGCTGACCTTTGTAATTATCTTTATTAGCTGGTAGGGAAGGAAGGCCTTATTCACTCAGTGCATTTCTATGGCTGCCTGGCTGTGCTCCAGTGCTGCACCAGCCTGTGAGCAGACGGGCTGGGAGAGCGGCACGGGAGTGCACAAGGGGCTGTAATTCACTGTCATCCCCAAATGATCAAATCCTGTTTATTTCAAACTGGCAGGTAATGGGGCAACTCCCACAAATATGGTGGGTAGGATTTAGCTCCAGGTGCTTGTTGAAAAACTTTTCCTCTTGAGTCCAAAGTTCAAAATCCTGATCCCTGTGAGGAGAGCACGCAGGGTTTAGTCAATGTTAAACATTGCATTTTTAGACTGGAAAGAAGAGTGAAAATTGAAGAGAGCAGCTGAGAAGCACAAGAGGACAGGTCAGCTCTGCTGTGATGGGGATGGACATGGACTAAAAACAAATCCTACTTGGCAGCACAGAGAATCTGCTGGGGTTGGCAGTCTGAAACCTGTTCCACAACAACTGTTTCCTTTTCCAGTAAACCTATGTATTGATGAGGATAAGCAGAAAGGATCGGTCTTGATGGAGCTCTGCAGAGTGTTTTACCACACTGCTTAGTTCAAATGACCACAGTTGATATTCATGTGGTTTTCTCTGCTGAGCAAACTGGATATGACAGAAGACAATATCATTTAGGACTTTTTTTCTCTTTCTGAAAATGAATTGTTACATGAGATTTCATACGCTCACACTCGCATATTTATGGGGCATCCCAAAATCTCATTTCCATTGTGCCAGCTCCTGTTTAGCCCAGACTTAATTTTGCAACTTTTAAGTAAATCCTCTTAACAAAATAACATTATGGCATATTGAAACAGAGCAGACATTTCATTAGGAGCATGCTGAAAGCACACACCAGTGATTTGGTGATAGCTCAATAAACAGGTCAAGCATGGAAGGCCCAAGATGCCACAGAAATGTAGTGTTGGTCCTGACCCTTCCATGGGCTCTCCAATGCCCTTGGATCTCCCTGATCCAAGGTGCACAAATGATTTGCATTTGAGAGGTCTTTCTAACTTGTTTATTCCTCTTAATTCTTTACAAGGACATCAAGATGCAAACTATGCCAGGCAAGCTCATAGGAAGGAGGCCACCACGGTGGATGCTGTCAGTAATCCTGCAAAGACTGGAGCAATTCCTTGGGCTGGTCTTTCGCTGCCCATCTGCTTAGCATTCCCTGGTGGTGCTTGGGTTTGGATCTCCGGTTTGTTTGTCATTTCAGTCTCCCACTTTATTATTTCCAGAGCCAAGTGAACCGCTGCCAAAGCCAATGCAATGAGATTGCATTGTGAGCTTTGTGACATGGTATACTTTTCTTTTTATCTTGAAGCCTCAGCTCCTGGAATTAGTTGATTATGTTAGAATCCCAGCATTCATTTTAAAAAAGGAGGGGAAAAAAAAAAAAAAAAAGAGTGGATCGCTGCTCCTCAAGGACCAAGGGAAAAGCTTGAAAAAAAGGATCTCTGCAGACTTAGCAATCACAGGCCAAATGAAAAGAGGCTTTTTTTTTTTTTCCCCTCTCGACATCAGACTGTTTTACAGACAATCATTCTATTTCTGAGTCTCTCACTCACAGTTTTTGAGTTCTGGGTGCTGGCAAACCTGAGTAGCAGCTGTTCCTTTCTAAAGGCAGGGAAAATAAGTAATCTCTAACAGGAACAGTTATTTTATCTTTGCCTGTGCTGCATTTCCCTCTGCCCCTGCAGCCCAGTCCTGCCAGTGGTCAGCTCAGCACTGGGAACCCTTTGCAGCAGCTCCAAGAACCACTCACACCCCAGTAAGCCCCAGTGAGAAAGGGAGGGACAAGAGTTTGTGTTAACCAGGGCTGTGATTCCCTGGAGGTCAGCAGCAGCAGCTGCTGCTGTCACTGGCCCCATAACTTTAAATAATCTTGGCTATGGCTGTACGTGGCACATCTGAAATGTGATTAGGGCTTGCCCACTTCTGGGGTACACGCTGTCACTCTCTTCCCAGCTTGGGGATATATTTGGGATAAAACCACTAGAGCTGGGAAGGGTCCATAATTTATATTTGAGTTTGCCTAGTGCACTGTTTTCCTACTTTTATTTTTCTGTGGGAAAAGAGAGGATGCATAAGACTGATTTTAACAAAATATGTTTGTTGGTCTGGATTTTTCATCACTATGGGCTGAAGCCTTGGGGAAACACATATTTTTTTATTGCTTTTTTCCGGTACTAAATGGAATTAGCATTCCCTGCCATTGCTGGCCAACTGGATCCACTTGCAAATCAGTGCAAGCAAAGGACAACAACAGTTATGAAGTACTAAAAAAGGAAAGCACTAAAATTAAAAGAATAACAGAAAAGAAAATGAAGACCCATAGGACAAATTTGTTGCTTGATAACCTAACTTGATAAAATTTACAGTGCTTGATATTTGCTGGTTTTGCTGATGTGCTTTTGTTTTCTTTTGCTTTGTCAGATTTCTTCAGTACTTTTTTTTTTTTAATCTGGAGATAAGATGAACACACATTTTGCATATAATGTACAACAGGTGGAAGGAGTGCATATGTAGGGTTATATGTTGTACCCCCGTCCTCTAGGTGGGAACAGATTTATGGACCTTTGATGAACCAAACCTGGCACTTTATTGGAATTTTAAGGGAAAGGAGGGTCCCAGGCTGACAGAGGGAAGGGAAGAGCACCAAGTGGGCACGTGATGGAAAGTTTTTGAACACAAGTATAACCTGTCCTGGCAACCAGCAGTCAGTAGGTCCCGAGCTTATTGCAAACTCTTTCTGCCTTGATTCTGAGCTCCAGCGAAAAACGTGGAAGGAAAGCACTCACTGCCATCTGCTAAAACCAAAGCATTTGCATATGGTTGCAAAACAACCAACTTTTTTAGAGTAGAAAAAAAAACCCCCATTTCCACTGATTCCCTCTCCAACACATGGAGCTCCAAGGGAAAAGGAGCTGTGTTGCAGCTGGAGCCTTTGTACCACACTGGGTGGCCGAGCCCCTGCTGCCGCTTGGCTGCTGGGCACAGTCTGCTTTGCTGAAAAGCTCTGGTAGGGAGAGGGATGGGGGAAAAAAGGAGAAAGAGGAAAAAAATCAATTAAAAAAAGGAGGAAGGGAGAAAGCAGTGTCCAAAGAAGGGCAGTGAAGCTGGTGAAGGGTCTAGAGCACAAGTCTTATGAGGAGCTGGGGGTGTTTGGCCTGGAGAAAGGGAGGCTCACAGGAGATGTTAATCTCTTTCTACAACTACCTGAAAGGAGGCTGTAGCCAGGTGGGGCTCTCCCTGGAGAGAGAGATCTCCCAAGGAACAAGCAGTAAGAGGAAACAGCCTCAAGCTGCGACAGGGCAGGTTTGATAGGATATTAGAAAAAAATCTTTCACGGAAAGGATTGTCAAGCACTGGCACAGACTGCCCAGGGAAGCGGTGGGGTCAGCATCCCCGGAGGTATTTAAGTGATGTGCAGGTGTGGTACTTCGGGACACTGGTTAGCGGTGGGCTTGGCAGTGCTGGAGTAGGGGTTGGATTGATGGTCTTGATCTTAAAGGTTTTTCCAACCTGAACGACTCTGATTCTACGAGACGCGGCGGGAAATGGGGCAGATAAAACGGCGATGGGAAAAGGTGAGGGAACGGCGACAAGGGGAGAGATGAGGAAAGGGGAGAACAGCGGGGTGAAAAGGAAGAATAGTGGGGTGAAAGAAGAAAGGAATAAAAAGGGAGGAGAGGGAAAGGAGGACGGGAAAAAAAGAAATATGTGAGGAGGCAGCGGCGCTCCCGCCGTGCGGTGGCGGTGCCGGTGCCGCGGGCGCGGCGGGCGGGCACAACCGGGCCGGGTCGGGCCGGGGCGGGCACAGGC
>VZTJ01000996.1:2459249-2546470 GCA_013397795.1 Orthonyx spaldingii | reverse complement strand
GGGGGGGGGGCCGAGGGGGCGAGGCTCCCATGGGGAAGGGACTCCTGGAAGTGACCCTCGGGCTGGGGGTGAATGTTACCAGCGGGCGTAAGCGGGGGCTGCGGAGAGGGGCTGGGGCACCTGCGAGCAGCCGGTGAAGACGGGCAGAGATCGGGCTGGAGCGGGGAAAGCTGCGGGAGCCGCGGGGGATGCGGCGGGGACCGCGGGCCAACAGGTGCAGCGGCCGCTTTGGTGCCGGGGGGGCTGCCCCGAGCCCGGGCGGGTCCCGTGGAGCCGCTGCCGGTGCCGGGGGTCGGTGCCGGTGTCGGAGCCGCGGACGGGTCCCGGCAGCCGCCCCGCACCCGCGGGGCTGAGCGCGGCTGCGGGAGAGCTGCGGGATGCGGACTCGGCGGTGCGAGGTGCTGCTCACAGGTGAGGCTGAAGCTCCGGCGCTTCCTGCATGGATCGGTGTTTTGCCCCCGTTGGGAAAATGTATCCGGTAACGCAAACTTTGAAAGAAAAGTAAGGGGTTTGCAGTGCGAGGCTCCTTTCCCCCGGGTGTTGCAGGATTTCTCAGGGTGGTTGGTTGTTGGCGATGCACTTTCTTTTCTGGTGGTCTTCTTAGGGAGTAGCTAATATAGAAGATGCCTTTTGGTCTGCAGTGTTAAGAATGTCTGTTGAAGTGTCTTTGCTTTAGCGTTTGTGAATTTCAGGTATAATATGTAACAGGAGAAAAAGAAGTCTGGTATAAATATATATCAGACTATGAAAGGGTATAAATATAAAGCCCATGGAGCTAAGTGCTTCCTGTTAAGTCAACTTCTAAAACAGCTTCTCCCTGGGCAGTAATTCACATTTTTCAAGGGGAGAAAGGATGGGTGAAATTGAGTTGTTCAAATTAAGTCAAAATGAATTGCTTAATATTCAGAGGAGTTGATAAATGAACCATTAAATCAACACTTGCATAGCATTTCATTGAAAAGAGAAATGAACAACTCTCCATTGTGTGCTGGGCAGAACAGGTCAGCCAGTGACGTTGCTACATCAGTGCGCTGAACTGAGTCCTCCTCCTGCTGACAGATGTGTTTGCTTGGTGACATTCCATGGGCATGGGAACGAGCTCTTGTGCCCTGTGTGATGAGGATTAGCATCTGCTGTAACCGACCGTGATCGTCCCAGCCTCATCTCGAAGGAGAGAAATCTTGGTTAGGTTTCACTTGGCATAAATTAACATAATTTTATTGACTTCTCATGTTGATGTATATCTGTTGAGAATCCACTCCTGTATTTCAAGCTGTGCTTTTGTTTGGTCCTCCCCCAAGGAGGAGCTGTATTTTGAATGCCGGTTTGAGGAAGAAATTATACTGATAAATGGAAAAATAGGGGTCATTATTTTGAAACGAGGCTGACAAGATTCCTTGTAGTAAAAGCTGTTTTCAGAGCATCACCTCTGAGCAATACAGGAAGCTTTGCTTCCAAACCCTTTGATTGGCATAGGTACAACTGTTGCAATAGTCTTCTTGCCACAGAAGAATTACCTTTGTCTTTGCCCCGTGAAGTCCTTGAAATTCTTGTGTTGGAACGCACTGAGGATCTTGTCTGTATCCTTATTGCACCTTCTGGAAACTTCCAACACTTTGAAGAGTCATGGATTGTATGCCCCTGATGGTTTTCAGTTGCACCTCTTTGCTTTGCAGGTAGCTCAGAACAACTAATTTTGCTTAAAGCTTTTAAAACTGAAGAAGTGACAGCTCTTTTTGTTTGTGCGTGAAAACTGAGTATTACAAAGAGGAAATTATGGAGTGAGTTGGTTTTTTTTTGTTCTTTTTTTTTAAATGCTCAGAGAAACAGCTCATCCAGGCTCCAGCTGAAGGTGGGGTTGTAAATTGACTTAGGACCTGAGAAAGCTCCCTGCCTACAGGTCGTTTGGCCAAGAGAGAGAGCTGATCTGCAGACCTTCAGACAGACAGGGACACTCCTTCAGGTATTTATAATTAAAGTGTGTTGTGTAATGTGGTCTGTTGCTGTTTATTTTGGGTGATGTGTATGCACCCAGTACTCCTGCACAGACCCTTTGGGTCATGGGTTATTAGGTGGGTGCAGTAGGAGTTCTTTGAATGTATGGGGAGGTTTTTATCATCTGTGATGAAGCAGCTGAACAAGTAAGTGTGTTTTCCTCACGGGAGAGGAGGTTCTGGATCTGGAAATGCCTTTAGATAGGGCCTGATGGTGGTGTGCATTTTTCAGATGTTTTGCTGTTATTAAAGGCCAGGGTAGCTGCAGGTATTTTTGTGCACCAGCAGTGTCTGGTTTAGAGTAGGTTTCATTTGCTTCTAATAGTCCTCAGGAATAAAAGAAGTAAAAAAGTTGTTCTGAAAACCTATTGTGCCGTGTAAGGTTATCCTGCTGTTTCTGTTTCCTTGCTTACTATTTTTCTCTGAAATCATAATGCATTTCTTTAGTTCTTTTGATAAAGACTTTAACTCAGGCTTACTGGAAAATGGTCACTCTATGCTGAGAGAGTGCTGGCATCTTATTGACTTATTTTGGGACTACTGGAGAAAAATATACAACATTCGCTTGCATTGATTAAATCCTCCAGGGCAATCTTCTAACACTGCAGTTCTCTAGGTGAAAAATTAACTTTCTTCATTGTCTGCTCCTGCTTTTATTTCATTTGTGTGAATCCCAGGCTCTGTTACCAGTTTACATCAAGTCCCTTAGGTGTGCCTGGAGTGGAAAGTAGCTCAGTGTGAAAGCTCACACACACTGTCACTCCCTGAGTCCATTTGTCTCTGGCTACCACCAGATGCCTCGGTCCTGTCTGCCCCACAGCAGTCACAGAGGATTTGCACCAGCCCACGGTTCCTTCACCTGTGAAATATTTCCTGAGTGATTGTAAAAAAAAATAAATTAACAGCTACCTTGATGCTTTTCCAGAGGTTTTGGCAAGATAGCACTTTAGGTGCAGCTTAATGACAAACTTTGATTTATGAGGTAACTGAAAATGTTTGTATTGTTGGATGTGGAGTGAAAGCATAGGAGCTTTCTGCATTTCATCTGCAGCTTTTCCAGCACAACATACGGCTAACAGCTCGTCTCTCATTGATTTTAATAACAGATTTCTGCTGAATATGCCTGGAGTAGTTTGAAAACACAGTAACTTTTTGGGGGGCAATAGGTTACTAAACACCATAAAGAACTTTGCAATGTCTGTTGAGATAACCTTGACAAATCTTCGGTTTTAGCTACTTTTTACATTCTCCCCCTGCCTGGGTTTAAGATGGATCCTATGGGAAGGCTGCTGGTTTTTTTTCATTTTGGAGCTAAATATTTAAAAGAAACAAAAATATGCTTTTTCCCACTGATCAAGGGCTGCTGTGACTCCTGTATCTGTGTGTTTTCCTTGTGATTTCTTTTCCTTCTGCCTCTCCACCTCCATCAGCTGCTCTCAGTAACAAGTCACATTAGGTGAGCTGTATCTGACTTGTTTGGAAACGGTTCAGAAGGATCCCATTGACATTACCAGGCAATGGGTCACGCTTGAAATCTTGCCATTCTGGTGTTAAACCTTTTCTTTTTCCTTTTCTTCACCCGCACCTTGATTCCTGACATATTTTTAGCTGCTGTTCTGTTGAATTTGAATAGAGCTAGTGAAAAGGGATATGGTATTGGGTTGTTTTTCTTTTTGTCTTTGAGAAATAGGGGGTTTTATTTTTCACTAAAGGTGGAGCCCTAGGGTGATTTTCTGCTCCTCTGCGTAGTGATGAAAGATAGTGGTTCCTCATGGAGATGAAAACTTTGTAAAATCTCAGGATTGCCACTCAGTTTAACCCTAGAATCTGGTATGGATATTGGAGCTGTGTTACTTTTAGTTTTTTGCTTTAATGATGCTTTTAAGACTGTGGTGCTGCACAGAAAGCTCCCTGAATTTAATGCATTGCAAAGTGTCAAGCTGGTAGTATTGGGTTATGGTAATATAGCTGTTATTTCCCCTCTTGGTCCCAAGGGCACTGTCGGGTTTGTCAGGCTGGGTGCTGGAGAATTACCATGAATGCAGAAGAGCAGTGCTGGGACCACATCCAGGGATGCTTTACCCACTGCTGGGATGAGCCAAGGTTTGCTGTGAGGGTCCCAGCAGATGAAATTCACCTGTTCTGTGCGTGGAAGCCACGGGAGCAGTTAGACAGTCTCATTTCTTCTTTGGCAGTGTGGCAGCAAGGGGAAACGATTTAATTAAAACCCCTCCTGCCTTCTCTAGAGGGTTTCCCTGGTGGGTCACCAGCTGAGGTTCTGGTTTCACCACCCTGGAGTGGAGCAGTGGCAGCCCCAGCCCCGCTCAGTTCACATCTGCGTGTACAAGGAGGGAGCAGGAGGCTGAGCACATCTCTCTGCCTGTTTCTTACTTTTTTTCTGCTGTTAGCCTGAGAAATAAAGTTTGTTCCTGTGTAATCCTGACTCGACTGAAGAACCTCTTGCTGCAGGCAGCTCTGTCACTCTCTGTAGTGCTTGGATTGCTCAGCAGAGGGAGAAGAGACCATAACGCTGAAGGCACCCAGAAACAGCCAGAGCCACATTTCTCTGACAGACAGCAGGGAGAAGAGTCCCAAAGCCTCCCTCCCTGCTTGATTGCTTTTTTTTTTTCTCTTCCCTGCTTGTTTTGAGGCTCAGAGCTAAGCTGTGATTTTTCACCTCTTGATCAAAAGTAGCTGCCTCAATGTGTAGGTTAATGGACTATTTCAGATGGCAGAGTGGGTGACTGCGATAGAAAAGATGAGTCCAAATCCAAGAAGCAGCATGCTTGAAAAATCTCATACATTCAAGCATTTCCTAAATATTCAAGGAGCTTTCCTAAATATTTATGAAGAAATGCTGGAGTTGACCTTTAGTGACTGAAGCTTTACAACCCATCCAGAGATAAACAAAACAAAACCAAACCCTTTGAATTAGTTGCAATTCAAGCAGCAAGTGAAGGCCATGACTCATCTCCAGGTCAGATTTTTAACTGTCATAAATCAGTGCAGCTCCATTACCTTCTTAGGCACTGTGCCAGTACTGCCACTGGCTGGAGGACTGGCCTGCTATTTTTTAGGGGGCGATGAAGTTTGAGCAGAAGATTGTGAGATTGTGACAGAGTTCTGGGGTTTTGTTTGCTTGCTTTGTGGGTTTTGTTTGTTTTGTGGGTTTTTTTGTTGTTGTTTTGGTTTTGGTTTTTTTTTTGAGAATGGGAAAGGTATTTGTTTAAAGAGCCAAACCTGTGCTCAGGATAATAGCATGGCTCAGTAGAGATTTGCTCCCCTATAGCATACTGTGAGGAAATCCAGGAGAATTAGACATTTGTTTTTTGTCAGAGATGTCGGTTTAATGTGATAAGAAAACACCTGTTAAAATGCTGCCAGATAAAAGCGGGATGATAAGCATGAAAGGGGAAAAAAAACCAATGGGAAGTTCCTGCAATTTGATGGAACAAGTCGGTGTTGTGGAGACCTGGCTCGTTGAGGGTGGCGTTGGTCGGCTTTGGGGCTGTGCTCGTCAGAGCAGAGAGTTTTATTGCTCTTAGAGTGTGAAATCAATGAGGTGCCATTTACTGAGGGCTGTGCTGGTGCAGCAGATTAAGCTGTTGGCCCTGGCAGAGGCAGCTGAAGTGGAGCAGGCTCCAGACTTTCCCCTGCACGATCAAAGGGCACGAGTCCCCTCTGCACTGGGCACTTCCTAAATAAATGTGTTCTCTTAAAGCATGAGCCAGGAGTGCACAGAGGGTGATGATAAGGGCCTTAACTCTGTTTTAGACAGGGAAATGTGCCCAACAGGCAAATGTGGAATGTGCTATTAGGAAAGCAAAAGGAGCATTGTTGAGAAGTGCTGGTCACCCAGGGAGGATAAGTTGGTGAAGGCTTTCCCATCCTCTGCACTGGCCTGTGAAACCAAATTCAAACCAAGGCCAGCTCCTGGTTTACTTACAACGTTCTTACCTTCTCTCCAAACCAGTTATGAAGGGTCTCCATCCCTGTCAGAGACCAGGCTCCATCCTTGATTCCAGCCCTACCTGCTTTGGCTTCTCATTCTGGCTGTGCTCTGCTCAGGGCAGGCAGAGCTGTGCCCAGATGGAGCTGATGCTGTTGAACAGCCCAAGGAACACCTCTCTCTGCTGAGGAGAGTTTGTCTCTGCTGGATAATGAGCTCTGCTTCACTCAGGACTGAGTTGCTGCTGTAGGGATCAGAGAGAAGCACAAATGAGGATGCAGCACTGGGCACTTCCACAGCCTCTTTTCTACATAGCAAACAGCTAATTAACGGAGAGGCTCTCTGAGCTGTTGGGCTGCTGCTGGTCTGGCTTCCTGCAGAAGAATCTTGTGCAGTTTGTCTTGCTCCAGTAACTTTTTGAAGTCTTCAAAGCCATGCATTGCAGCAATGCCCAGCTTTTACTCTGACTTCTAGGCTTTTGCAAGTGTGACATCTGATAGTGGAGCCAGGGAGTGAAGCTTCAGCTGAAGTGAGGGTTGTTCATGTACAAAATGCAGAGCTGTGGTTTGGGGCATGAGAGCCTTTCTATGATTACAAAATGACCTGCCAATGTCTCTGTTTATATTTGAAGTACAAAATCGTTTATGCAGAAAGCATAAACTTTTTTTTGAGTGTCAGCATGGGCAGCCTCGCTCCTCTTGCAGCTTATTTTATGGCTATAAATGGGATGTAAGTGGATTTTCTGCCTTGTACTATCTGTCTGAAGGAGGATAAAATTCATTGTTGTTACTGGCATGCTCAGGTAAAACAGTAACCCTGAATTTTAGCAGCTTCACCCTTACCAAGTTCACAGATATTGCAACTTCAAAATTGTATTTCGTAGTATACATGACTTCTCGAAAAAGTGAAGCCAAAATAAACTTTAAAGCAAGAATTTACCTTACTTAACCTGACTGCTTTTTTATTTTGAGATCATAGAGGAATCATAGCCCTTACATGGTACAGCTCAGTTTTCTGCTTACATGTTGCTCATGAAGAGCTGAATTATTTTGCAGTTTTTTCACAGAGCTTGCACTAGTGGTTTGCAGGAAATCATTAGCTGTGTTACTGTTTGAGTTTGGGCACTGGGAAATCCATTTTTATCTCTTGCTGCTTACCAGTGTGCTGCAAAAGGCTTGCCTTGCATGTACTGAGACATGATTCATTTTGGGGGGGTAATGATGAAACTGCAGTGCTTTGATAGGTTGATTATTTTATGCTCTGCCAGAAATGGATACTTAAAAGGAGATGTTAGATCTGAATGAGATATTCAAGAGCCAGTTACTGGTTTGAGTTAGCTAACAGGGAATAGGTCAATCCTACTGCCACTGGTGTCAGTGAAAATGCTGAGAGTGAAGTCAGGCATGCAGTAATTAATTACCTAAAGATGATGGGTTTTGAAGGTGTGAAGAAAAGATTTTAAGTGTTGGTTGAATTGGCTGAAAAAGAAATCTGTTAGATATTTTTCTTTTTTTTCACCTGGTTTTCTTTGTTCCCCTTCTTTCTGTCTGCCTTCAGCAGTGGATTGCAGCCTCCTGAGCAACAGGCACTTCTAAATTCCTCTACCCAGGCTGGTGGATCTGACAGATGTGGCCCTTAAGCAGGCTGATGTTGTACACCACTGCATGTTGAATTTCACTATTTAAAAAGCACCTTGTAGATGGGTATTTTATTGGTTTAGGGGAAAAGCACCTACACGCCGATTCCTGAGCGTTACAGTAATGAAGTTTTCTGGAAACAGGGATTTCCTGAAAGAGCTTTGTGAAGTCAGAGGTGAATGATTTTAAGTATCATGTTTAACAGTCGCCTTATTACTGACATGGAGGATATTGTAGTTATTATAGCTGAGTCAGAAATTGAAAAATGGTGCACTTAAAGTGCTCCATTGTTCTTATTTTCAACAGCACTGCTATGAGCTGCCTTCACTGAAAGGTTGAAAGGGGATAGTGCCTTGAGAGGCTGAACTGGTATTTGCTGGAATAGTTGAATCTTTTGGAAAATAATAGAAAGCATGGAACCTTTGTAAACAGCAGAAGTGCTTCTTGCATGATTCTGTGAATTAATAGTTTCCATGTAGGAATTTCCTCAGCATCAGAATGTCCAGCAAGTCAGAATTTTTGACATTCAATTGTATTTTTGGTTCATAGAGAAGAAGAGACATTAAGAGCTATGGGGAGATCCAAGAACTAGGCCAAAAATGATTTCTGCAAATTTTACATGCTGGGCAGTTGGTGGTTGGTTACTCATGAACATGGTGTGAAAAGCTGTGGTGGGGGTGGAAATTATGCTTTTAGAGACTGGCTCAAGAGATGAATGTGTTGCTGATTTAACAGAGCAGCTGCCTCACATGGCTGGCTCCATCCTTACCTATTGCTTTTCCAGGAAAACAAGATTTGATTTTCAGGTGGGAAAAGGCTGTTTTATCATTAATGACACAAAACCCCTTGGTTTTCATGTGCTTCTCGTGCTAAGCAAGTGTGTTCTTACAGGGATCAAAATACTTCTGTTTTGGCTCTTCGATTTCTGATCTGCTTGAATTTGGCTTTTCATCCAGTTTGGACCTGAATCTTTGGGTTACAACTGCATAAATTGTCTAATGGACCCAGGGTGCTCCAGCTCAACCTGAACATATTATCTGGTGTTTTAGATGTTCAGTGCTGTGCTGAATACTCTCTATGTATACTCTTTATACACAAAAGTTGCTTTTTCCCTCAGCTCATGAAGGAAAAAACCAGAATGTGCAGCTTTTCAGATGGAAATAGAAAATGCAGTGTTCAGCTGAGCTTGGACCTGTCTTTTTTGGGGTAGGAGATGGCTCTGGAGGGTGTTTTTTCTCTTCTAACTTATGAAGCAGTTTGAGTCTAATCTACTCCATAATTTCAAGCCTTGTATGATATTTCCCATTTGTTACCCTAATAAGACCAAAGGTAAAATTTTATAGCACATTGTGAGCTGAATGGTCAACGTCTTATTAAATACCTTTGCTTCCAGGGCAGATGGAAATGAAGGAAGTGTGTCTTGCAGATTGCAGCCCAATTAATACAATTTATCTAAACATGCTCTGGCTTATCCTGCTAACACTTCACAGGAAAGAAGAAATGGTCCTTGCTGTGTGTTCTGCCTCACAAGAAAATAAGAACAGTGCAGGTGGTCAAACAAAAGGCTCACGTAGCCCAGCATCCTGTGTGTGGTGTGGATCAGACCTGGGTGGGTTTGCTCCTCTTCAAGCTGTGAAGTCCCAATGTGCTCCTACTTCTGATGCATTCTTAGCAAAGTAAAGCTTTTCACTATTCAGAAATAATTTTGGTCTTCTGACCCATCACAGCTGCATGTCTTCATATGTTTTCTTTTAAAGATGACATAAGCAGAAATAGATGTATTTTTAAAATGTGGATAAATCACGAGTTTCTGACACGGTATTTTGCGTTGCAGCCTTGATACCTTTCCCTAGAAGTTCCAAAATTATTTGCTTATTATTTTTGGGTTGCTGCTGAGCTGATGTTTCCAGAAAGCTGTCTGTAGTGACTGCATCTCTTTTCTGCATTAGAACAGCTAATTCAGAGCCTGTCAGTCTATGTGGGCAGTAATACTCCTTTATTTCGGTGCAATATTTTGCATTTATTAACATTTAATTTATGCTGTCATTTTGCTGTCCAGTCACAGTGTCTTGAGACTCTTCTGCAGCTTTCATGTCAGTTGTAATTTTGCCTGCTCTTAATTGTTGTTTTCTCAGTGTAGTTTGGCTTTTCATTGCCTCCCTGCCCCCTTCTCAGACCAGTAATGGGTATTTGAACCAGTACAGGTCTTAGCACAGATGCTGAGGTGATGTGTTAACAGCCTCTCGTCGTTGTGACAAATGATTTATTTCCTTTATTTCCCTTTTTTTTTTTCAGTTGATGGTCCATAAGATGGCCTTGCTTTCTATCCCACCATAGCCTCCCTTTTAAAAGGCTTTTCTAGAGTTTCCTTGAGACTCTTTGCTGAAGGGTTTAGGAAAAGCCCCATGTAGTGCATCAGCCACCTGCATATCCCTGCAGACCACGTTCCCTTATTCACGTGCTTGTTACTCCTTCAGGGAATTCTCACAGATTTGTTGTGCATGACTGCTCTCTGTAAAATATCTCACTCTTCCTGGGTAGATAATGCACCCACTCATTCAATTCTTTATTATATTTTCTATCAACTGTTCTTGTATTGAAGTTAAACTCAAGTGTTCTGTGTCTTTGAACATTTGGCTTTTTAATGAAATGTTCAACTGTGGGAAGACAATGAAGGAAGTGGAGTATGTTTTACGTGATGTTTTGTGGTTATTGTGGGATTTTTTGGGTTTTTTTTTTGGTCCCAATCTGAACTGTAATGTTAAAGCTTTGTTCAGAGTTGTGGGGTCAGGATCAGAAATTGTGGAAACGAGGCATGAGCATCACTGACACATCACCATGNGTTATTGTGGGATTTTTTGGGTTTTTTTTTAGTCCCAATCTGAACTGTAATGTTAAAGCTTTGTTCAGAGTTGTGGGGTCAGGATCAGAAATTGTGGAAACGAGGCATGGGCATCACTGACACATCACCATGGCATTATCACATTATGACACTGCCAAATTTCACCATGAAAATTTTCAAAGCGGCGCCCTGGGGTTTACAAGATCGACTTTATCAATGGTAATAAGCTTTAATCTATTTATTGCAAGGAATAAATCAAACACTAGAACTAATGTTGACTGAAACCAAATGTTGTATTACAGTTTTAAGCCTTTCTTGTATATACAATTATCAAGACATAGGGCTGTGTGTGTGCCCAGAAAAGGAACTTTAATTTCACATTTTAAAGGTTCCAGAAATAAATTTACAAGTTGGGAGATACTTTTGTTTTACTCTCTACGTCTGTGTTCATTGCTCTACAAAACCCTAACAGAATGTCATTACTGCAGGCTTCTGACGCCAGCATTTGACACTGGCTTTGTATTCCAACTCTGTTTTATAGAAAATTTAATGTTAGAAGCTTATCTATATTCTCAGCAGGAGAATCTGAAGTATATATATGAAGTCTTGTAATGAAAAGCAGTGGGAGAAAGCTACAGCCATTGTAAATACCCACCTTGGGAAGGGCTGGCTGACATTGCAGAATCCTTGTTGTTTTGCAGTGTTGGTCTCTCCTGAAGCATCAGGTCATGGTGGGTCCCTGTGACCTTCTGTGCCAGGGCTAAGAGAACTGTCAGTCCTCTCCACTGTGGCAGCAGAAAGCCTTTACTCACTGAATTGTCATCTTGTTCACCAGAGGCTGGGGAAACTCCTGTCCAGGACTGTCAGGTGTAGGATGAGCACAGTCTCCTGTGACAGCACAGAACCTCTTTCTCATGAGAAAATCTATCTGTTTACGGTAAACAGAAGATAAGGTGTTCAGAGTTCCTTTGGGAACAGGCGGGAATGCCTGTGGCCAATCAGCCCCAGGGGGCGGAGGGCTGTGGCCAATCCCAGAGAGCGTTCATTTTGTATATAAAGCTGCATTTAAATAAATAAGGCCCTTTTCTCAGCAGTCTCTCTCGTGTGCCTCTTGTTTCGACATCCGCTCACCAGCGACAGTCTCCAAGTGTTGTCTCATCAGGAATTTTCTCCCTGGTCCACAAGGGTGACCTTGCACTTAAAAGGGTCATTTGTTGTAGAAGAATGTGCTGTCCTCTTAATGATGAAACCTGGGCTACCTGTTTTGTGAGTGAGCAGATCCTGAGGCTCATGTAATAGCCTCAAAATCTTGTGATAAAATTGAAACAGCAAGTCAGTGGAGGACCTGGACTTAAAATTAAATGATAATTCCACTTAATTTTGTTGTTCTCCCTTCCATTCTGTCTGGGATTTGCTGTGTTTCACTTGCAATTAGAAGTGAAAAAGCTTTTGTCATTCACGGAGCAGCTGCACTCTCAGTTCTGAGCCGTCTCAGGTTGGTGGCACCTGAAAGAAATAAAATTTTCACAGTTCCAGTCATTTGGCCCCAAGAAGGCAGAGCCCTGAGTGTGACAGTAGCTGGACATGTTCTCTGACATTGCTCTTGGTGGCAGGAGCAGTTTACAAGTGCCAACTGTGCCCAAAACAGATGGGTGGCTCCGGTCACTCCTTGCTGTGCTGGGTCACTGTTGGTCCACCTCAAGCAGCCCAGGGGTATTTCTCCTCGTGTCTTGCAGCACCTAAAATTCAAGTCTAGGTTTACTCCAAATAGGTGGCTGCTCCATGGGGCATCTTTCCAATCATATATGCTTTAATCCGGTGACAACAAAATATCGTTCCTTTTTTCCTCCACACACTACTCTCACTAAGTTGCTTGAGCAAAATGGTGTTTGCACTCCTGTTCTTCCTCAGCACTTCAGAGGGAGTCATGGGTTTGTTTTAAGAGGACTCTCAAAGACAGCCAGATGGAAGGAAAGTTAACTGAGGCAATTATAGATCACAAGAAGTTCAGCTGAGCTCAAGACAGAGATGAACCTGCAGTTGTCAGTGCACTGTTTATGCCTCCAGCCAGCCAGTGTTGGTCTGCTCTGCTAATTGCTTGTCCTTATGCTGTATTTTATGATCCCCCATACAGGTGACCATTGGTTTAATTGTCCCTTTATATAGAGAGTGGAAATACTATGGGCAGGTGGAAATAAGGCTGAAGTGTGACTCATTCTTCAGTGAGGTGGGTTAGAAGCGCTTTTCAGAGAAACAGGAGAAGGCAGCTCACCTGCTTCTGAGAAGGTCTAGAGCTGTGGGGGAGCTGAGAGGAAATTCCTGTTGCTCCATTCATGGAGATGGAGAGAGCCCACTTGGGTTAGCAGGGTGACTTGTGCAGACATTTCATGGTGCTCGAGCCTCGCTGGTGCTGCAGTGACTGGGAAGGATGACAGGTCCCAGAAGCATCATCATGTCTATGTGAAGAAACCCTCCAGCTTTCCTTCATCGGACTTGTCATGTCTTACGGAAAAATGTTTCACTGGGGAGAAACCACTGAACTAATTTTCATCATTGCAGTGGTTTGATTTCCCACTTTGAAGTAAGCGTTGCAGGGCTGATGGCCGTGTGTGTGTGAGCACTGGCTTGTTCCACACTGCCCTGCCCAGCTGTTGGCAGGGCTGGGCAGTGCCCTGGCAGCTGCCTTGGCCTGAGGTGTGTGGGATGTAAGCTGCTTTTTAAAGGTGCTGCATGAATATTCACGGTGTTCCAGGTGCTGGAAGGTGCCTTCGATCACATCTGATCTCGCTGGGTTTCACTGCTCTTGTATAAATAAAAAATCGTTGCCTCAGGTTTTTTACACAGCAGGGCTGATATTGGCAGTGGTACCTTGTTAAAATGAAGGAGTGTCTGTCTCATTACAGATAATGTGAGCCCAACCTGCATTTTCTGCTTTGTGACAATGTAGTGCACCAGATAAAAGTCCAGTGAGAGTTCTGTGCAAGTTCAGAACTTTAATACTGTTTCTCAAGGACTGAAGATTTTTGTTACTTGGAGAGAGGTGAGAATTTGATATTTGCTTTCTTTTTAATTGTACAGCAATATAAGAGTTGTTTCAAAGGAATTATGAAATCTGATGACTATTTTTTACAACGTGATTTGCATCGATGTTCTCTTTTAAAACAAGTTCACTGGTTTTGTTTGCATGCATCCTGTCAGCATGAAGTTTGCTTTGTTCAAGTTTATGGCAAATATGTATCTTTGTATTATTTTTAGAGGCTGAAATATCAAGTATATGAATACAGTGTGCTGCAGATAGTAAATGTGTAATTTATGCTTATGGATGGTTCAGGGTATCGTGTACTTTCGTAACAGCATTGCCCTCTCCAAAAATGAGACAAAACTCTTGAGACTGTTGTCACTACAGTTAAGCAAGAATTAAAAGCAGTATTAGGTGTCCAAACCCCTGCAGCATTTACTGAAAGCAGGATTGCCAATAGCTGTAGACAGATCCAAGTTCAGATATCTAATTTGGGAGCCTCAAGGCCACATACAGCCACCAGAGCTGCCACGGGGGTGATTCAAAGCTCTGAATTTAGAGCCTGATTCTCTCCTCTTGACTAATGTGAGGAATTGAGTTTCTTGACTTAATGTTTAAATTAGCTGCCTAGATTGAATTGATTCTCCACCTCTCCTCTCTGCTTGCCTTTTGCTGTTTCCTGATTCCTTTCTCTTGTTTTTAATTTTTTCTTTTTGAAAATGATCTAATTAGTGATAATGGATATGGATAGTGGATTAAAGTGATGGAAGATATACCTGAAGAAACTGAGGATGGAAGCACTTTCATCTTTATTGAGAAATTGCATCTTGTTTCCATTTTGAGCCTTGGTAGGTCTGGCTCTTGTTTTCAGACACTGGAACTCTGCTAGATGAGGGAGCCCCGTAGCAGGAGATGTACTTTCCATGTGCAGGAATTAACTAGCTGTAATTAGGTTCCTTCTTCACCTTTTCACTCATAAATTAAATATCTTTAATTCCTTTTTTTTTTTTTTTCAGGCATTTCCTTTTGATTAAGAACCAAGTATGGCAATACTATTAAGCTGTTCCAGCCTCAGTGTATTTTTATAAGCATTGTGCCAGCGCTCTGCACTAGGGGTGTACCTAGAAAATGTGGGAGAGATGGGGGAAGCTTCTGGTGTGGGGACACTGCAGAACTCCCTGTAGTGCTATGGTTTGAGAGGGCTTGGTGGACATCCAGTGTTGACTGTGCACCGAAGAGAAGACCCTGGTGCAGTGGGGTCAGTGATTGCAGGAACCCCCAAAGGGGAAAACGGAGCACCTGCCATAGGGAAAGCAACTGGAGGGAGGGAGGAAGGTTATCACAGCAGTTTCCTCTTACTTTTTGTATTTTTTGTCTTGCTGGTGGCACTGAGGCACTTCCCGGAGAGAAAAAAGAAATGGACAAAGATAAGGGTTGGTTTCTTCTTTTTTTTTTTTTTAACAAGCTTTTTTTGTCCTTCCACAAAAGCCAGAATTGTTTTTGCTGTGTATAACTGAGGTTTAGTAATGCTGTTGTTTTTGGCTTGCCAGCTGGAGAGAACCAGAAGGGAGTAGCTCCTCTGCCCCAGCCCACCTCTGCAGCCTGGGCTTTTTTCCCAAGGCAGGAACACATTTCTGGTTATCCCATTCTCAGTAACAGCTGAGCTCTTCTTCTGTTTGCAAAGACAAGAGTTCTTTTCCTGTCACACTCATTTATTTTGAGTAGAGATAGTGAAATCCCAATCTTCTGTTGTGTTTCCATCGGACTGGATGACAGAACCGTCATGTTCAGGGGAAGGAGGCTCAGATAAAGCAGCTCTGGGTTCCTGTGCCTGAATTCCCCCCTGCACAGGGCTCTGTCCTCTGTGGTGGAGACACAAGTGTGTAAGGAGACAAATAAAGATTCCTGAGCAGGCTGCAAACTGAGTAAGCCATTTCTCAGTTTCCTGCCTACTTTTTTTCTCCCCAAAGGGTACCGAGTTGTGGAACAAGCCATGTGAAAGCTGATTTGCATTTCCATTAAAACCAGATAATAACAGAAGCCAGAGTTAGCATGCAGCTTTTTAGCAAAGCTGAGAGAATAACAGCATTGCCATTAGGATCACAGAAAATAAAGGTCAGCACATCAAAACTATTGGGATGTCAGATCAATGAAAGTTAATGCAGAAGGTGACCAGTCCATCCTCTGGTTCACTTTCTGTTCACATCCTGGCTCACGCAATTTTCAAGAGTTTATTTTAGCTGTTTGCAAGGGTTTTAATATTTTTGGTTGCTTTTAGACTGATTTAGGCTAGAAATACTGTACATTCCCTTCAAGAAGTTTCTGCTAAGCATGCCTGGTGTTTAGTGAATAATAATGATCAATAACAGAAAATTAAATCCAGGAGTTGTCTGTTTCTTTGTCTAATTAACACTGAGAATTATCTCCCTGTCTTACAGCCCTCTCAAGCAGGATGAGTGAGGTGCACAGGTAGCTTTAGTAATAACATGGTACAAGCAGCTTAGAACATGTTTTGATGGCTCTTTAGTATTTTGGATCAGTAATACTTTTTTGGCAGCATCGAATGTGGGGAATGCATAATCTTTCTGAGCAGCCAATTAAAATAATGACTTGGATGGCAAGTTCCTCTCCTTTTTCCTCCTGTGTATGGCTGTACCCTTCCCATCAAAGAAGTTGTATCTTAATTGGCAATCCCCCTGCATCTGCTCACTCCGTCACCCCCTGTGGAGAGGCACAGTGCTTAATTAAAAGGGAGTTTGTGTTTGTTTATCTCTGGAATTTCACTTGTGCTTTTGTAGAGGTTTCAAAGGCAGATGTGTGTATCGAGACCTTGCTAAGTAATTAATGCTGTAATATTATTACTTTAGAAAAAGTTTAAAAAAAAAGGAAAAAAAAAGGCTGAGTTCATGGGAGAGGAGAAGAAGCCCCAAAGTTGCCAACCTTAGTGTGGGTGAAAAGGGACCCACCAGAGGAGCCAGTCCTCCTGTGAGGGTGATAAAAACTCCCTGAAATGTGGTGGTTTTGCTGTACCATTCCTCCAGTGTGCGTCAGCTTCTCAAGGAGAGACTGTTTCTGGAAGTGGCAAGGTAAGTTCATCATCAGAGAAACTTAAGTTTGTGTCTACTCAAATGAGCTTTACATGGGGGAATGTTCTCTAATCATGAAAAATACTGAAACCAGCAACTCATTTCTTCTAAGCCTACAGTTTTATAACTCTGTCTCAGGCCTTTTGGAGTTATGTCTCATCTTTAACTCTAAAAATTACTTGTAGAGGACTGCATACTTTTGTCATCGAGGTTTTTGTTAAAATCACAGCTGAAGTACAGGGATCCCCTGAGACAAATGTGAAGTTCTTCACTTGGCTTCAGATACCAGTGGTCTGGAAAATACTGCTTTTCATTTTAAGGGAAAAGGAGTTGAATGAGGTTCTTGGGAGCAGCATTTTCCCAATGCCATGGCTTTTTTGCTACCTCATAGCCTTCCTCTTGTTCTGCCCAAAGGAGGAAGGCACATTGCCAGGGATGCACTGGCTGGACTTTGGGAACTGCTTAGAGAGCACAGTCCTCCTGCCAGGTTCTTGCTAGGATTAGACTGACCTTGAGCTGGGAAAGCTGCTCTGTACCCACCTTGTGCCCATCTCTTCTCAGGCCAGGTTCTGCTGAGGGGTTCAGCTTCTGCCATGCCAGACATTCTATGGCTTCAGCCCTCTGAGAAGCTGAGGGGTGTTCGTATTTCACACCACTTGGATTTAGAAGATGCTTAAAATCAGATGATAAAATGCCTAATCATCCTGAACTGGGTTTCTTCCCCCTCTTTTTCTTCCCCTTGCCAGTTGCTTGTTTGCCAAGGCTGAAATAAAGGCAGTGATGGCACAGTTGTGACTGGGAGCAGTGGCAGACACGGATTTCATACTCCTAAGAGACAGTGCTGGAGTTTGTCTTGCATGAAACAATGCTGACATCTCATGATTGGAACCATGCTACATAGATGGGCAGGGAGTAGTCGTGCAGAACTGTGACTGCTGTGGCGTGTTTTGAAATGTGTGCAAAGGTAGAATTGTCGTTTGAATAGAAAGCTGCTGAATATTTGGGATTGACTCAGTGATGTCCTTTCACATTGGCTTGCAGGGCTCTTGGCACAAAGCTCTGGTTTAGTCCCTTCCAGACTTTGGCAGTGCTGGACCACGAGCACAGCACGCTCAAGGGGACAACAACAAAAAGAAATGGTGAAATTGAATTTATGCTGGTGGTATGGGCCAGACATGAAGCTGCTGGATGGATTAGTGAGAGTTGTAGTACTTACTCTGCCTCCACTGGCTCATTAAATACAATCAATCTAAGCAAAAAAGGTCGCTCTCCTGCTTTTCCTTAAGTTCAGAGCGATCTTGCTAAAGTGGTCCTATATTGAGCTCTCTGGTGTGTGGTTGGAGCAGGGATTGGAGCATGAAGTAGAAAGTATTTAGAGATGATGTACTGTAAGCTGCATTTCTGCTCCCCTGAGCCAGAGAATTTAGCTGCATGTCTAATGTAGTTAGTGCAGAGGCAAATCAGTCCCTTGCTGTGCTCACTTGGGTGGGGGAGGAGGAAGTCAGAAATCAAAACATGAATTGCCTGAAATTTTGGTGATATTTTCAGTTTTATTTTTTGTTTGTTTGATTTCTGGGATTTGGGGGGAGAGGGTGTAAAGAGAAGCTCTTCTGGAGTGGAAGTGCTATAAAAGGAATAGGAAACCATTGAACAAATGGATTTTCTGTTTGCTTTATGCACTCTGCTTTTCAGTTCCATTAGGACAGATTAGACTCATGAAGGTGACCAGCGGAATTGTCTTGACAAAGATTTCTGCAAGGAGATAAAAATAAGTTAGCAAAGAGTGACTGGAAGGACCCTACCAATTACCAGTTCTTCAACCTCCTTACTTAATTTTCTTGGGAGCTAATATGATAGGAGGAGGAGGAACACACCTTCATCAGAATGCTGCACAGGAGAACAGGGTTGCTATTAAAAGCCCAATAATGACTTGTATCGGTTTATGCAGATTTGCTCTGCTGGGTTACTCTGTGCCTGGCACTTGGCAAAGCACAGATAACATTTAAATCAGGCAGTAAGTGTAATTAAGTACTACCCTTCAGCGCATCTCTCCTTTTAAGACATTTTTATACACCGTGATTTAGAATATGACAATTGGGTGAGATTAAAGCAGCAAATTGTGCCTATAAAACAAGCCCTGAGAATAGCAAGGGACTGTAAAATTTTATAAAGGGGAATACAGCACATGCCTCCAATCCGATAAAACTTTTGTGAGCTGGGAGATTAACTGTGAAATACAAATAACATGATACAGTATGCATAGCATTCAGATAGTAAATTATGTGTTATTGTAACAACTTATTCCTTCTACCCAGAAGATTTCTTACTTAACTTTTCCAGAAAGTCTTGCCATGTGACTGATTCATTAACTGCTGGAAGTGTGGAGAGAAGGTAGGCAGTCAGACAGCAGGGATGTCCCTGTAGGGGAAGCAGTGGTGTAAATGTAGCACAAAAGATCATCTGTGCTGAAACACAACCAGTCAAGCTTATGATTGGTTTCTTCCTTGGCTTCAGTGGAGTTGTCTTTGCAAAGTGAAAAAAAAAAATCCTTACCTTATTTCAAATCCTTAATAAGACCCAGTGGAAGGTTTTCTTGGGCAACAAAAGTGTTGCTTTACGTGAGAAGTCTAAAATGTTGTTTTCTGTGGTGCTTGACTGTGTTTGGCTGATTTGGTTCTGCTGCACTTTGGGTGCATCTGGGCATCTTCATCAGCTGCCCTTGGCACACCTGAAAGAAAAGGCCCTGAGCCTTTGAGAAACTTCTTACTTAATTTGTAGCTCTCAAACCTCCTGGGCCACAAGTCACCTCGACACATCACACCGGTTGTCACTGATAGCAGGTGAAAGGCAGTGAGTCTGTGGTATCACTGGTCCCAGAGGCTTCTGCTATTCATCAGCTGTTGTGTTATGGCATTGCCCTTCACAGTCTTATTGATCTCACATATTGTCCCTTTCTTTTCCATTCACACTAATCCTCCCTCATTCAGTCTTGCAATGCTTTTTCCAGATTTTTAAAATTGATTTCTTAATTGCTCCTAATTGATAACTTCATTGTTCTTTATTAAGAGCTACTGAGCCTAAAGATACTCAACTTAAATGTCTGGTGAAGGCCTGCAGAACCCAAAAGCCTGCTCATTACTTCCCAGCTGTATTAGCTGTAGCGAGAAGTTGTGTTGCATTGAGCCCATTGCATGTCAGTCATGTTAAATGGAAGATTGTGCATGTGGAACAGGGAGGAGGATGATGGCTGGATTTCTTACTGTCTGATATTCTCTGACCACCTTTGCTCTGCATTAAAGAACCCAAACAACTTTATGACACTTAGTTTTAATGATGTATTATGTAAGGAAATAGTAAAACTGGAAGGAGAGGGTTGAATTATTCTGGAGGAGAGTATTACATTTCAGTAATAGGACTGTTGGGTTTTAAAGGCTGAGCATCACTGCATTATGAACAAAATATAAGACCAAGCCACGGACAAATAGCAGAGTGAGGAAGGAAATGGAGAAGAATTAAGTGGGAGCCTCTGATGAAAATGCAGCTGCATGGGCAGCCAAGCATTTTGGGGGCACATGTCATGCTCAGCCCTTGTTTTGATAGGGGGAATGTTTATATATGTGTGTTGCTTTTATGCTTGACTTCCTTTTGACTTTTGGATTTATTATTCAGTGCCATATTTATGTTTGAGATTGTTTTGATATTGTTAGGGACATGTCAATACTTCTGAATCAACATTAGAAACATTCTGGTATATAGAAATGTTGACCTTTTCTTCTTGCTTGGTTTGAAAAGTCAGTTCAAAATGGCAAGGTTTTGTACAGAATGGAAATTCCCTTTTCTGTGTGAACCAGGTACAGCCAAAACAGGTGCTCTTGTCTCACGACTGGTCCCATTTTTCATCATACGTTGTTTTCCTGGGGAAGATGGGAATTTTCTTCTCCATATCCTGTTGCTGCTGGATGCCCAGGAGGGTCCTGGCTGGATTCACTGCTGCAGCTCCTGCTGCACTTCCCTCAAATCACACCATCAGTGTCTTGCTGAATCAAACCAGAACAGTTAAAACATTTCAAAACATCTGTAGGAAGCCATTAGCATAGAAAAGACTTCTGCAAATGGAAGTCCCAAATGTTCCAGGCAGTGTTCTGACAAGCTGTCAGCGAACAGCGCGCGTCTCCCGGTCCCGGGGGGAAGGCAGCCGCCTCTCGCACCCCTGCACCACGGCTGCTGCAGGCACAGCCCTGTGAACCCTGGCCTGGGTCTCACTTCACACTGGGTCTGATCCATCTCGGGCACCTACTTTGCCCAGTAGCTGAGTTCACAGCTCATTGAATTGGTGCTCGGGGGAAGGTTTTCCCCGTGTGATGCCATCGATACCAATTTTCGCCCATCCCATGTCCACACTTCCTTGCTTTTTGTTTGAGTAATCTGATCCCACAGCCCTTCATTAGATGCATTCTAATGGAATATTTTGGTGATAATAAACCTGTCTTTGGGATTTTGCCTCTACTGTTCATGTGTATGTCAGTGCCTGTGGTGTGTACCAGAGAATTACCCAGCCCAGAGTGAACTTCAGGGTGAGCTGGGCCACAACTGACACTGCAGTCTGAGAGTTGCCTGCACTGACTTGTTTGACTGGGGCCAGAATCCTTTAGTATTTAATTTTTTTCTCCATTTCTACCCAGGTTTTGCTGATACCTCCTGTTGCTTAATCTACCTTTCAGAAGCATCATCTTAAATTTTTGCATAGGAACTTGTAGGGAGTAAGCACAGCAACTAGTGGAATATCTGTTCTGTTTGGAATGGGAAGGGCTTAATCTCAAAATTTGATCTATAAGCTGTATTTGACTTTTCTGTATACTTTAGTATTAAGATTTGTTTTCTTATTTGAATTGGCTTATAATTGGTCTATTGGGATGCCTGTGCTTGTTGATTAAAAACCAAAAAAAGCAAAATAATGTATTTTCTTCTCAAAGTAATGCTTATCATTTTTTAGGTTTACATTTAAAGCTCCTGAGAGTGAACAAAATGGGCAGAGGTTAAATAAAGTGAATTGCTCTGCTTTAACTTTGAGGAAAACATGCAGCAGGAGGAATGCCAGTATTCCACCTCAGGTAGGGATTTGTAGGTCCAGCCCTGTTAACATTAATGGGAGTTAAGCAAGCAAATCCTCTGCTCATAGATGGGGAAAATGGAGCTATTAATTAAAACTGCTGCTCAGCAATGCAAATGGTTATTTTCAGCTTTCCTGAGCAAGCATGTGAGCACTTCTGTGTTTGGGAATACCTTTTAATACTGCTTGGCTGTGTTGGTGCTGTGATTGTGACTCCTGTTTGGGCTGAAGAGTTAAATTAAATGCGTTTGAGGTGTCCTGTGTCAGCTGGGCCACATGAGGAGATACCACACTACTTATCCTGTGCTGCATCAGAGCAGCTTCTGACTCGGGAGTGATGGACTGGCTGAAACTCCACAGTGCTGATGTGTGGGACTGCACCCCAAATTACTTCTCCTGCAGCCCCGAAGCCATCCCCCCTCAGAGTATTTCATGGCTTCTTGAAGCAGTTGTGTTGCTTGAGGAAAGACTTGGGAAGCGATGGGGGTGTTGTGGTTATGAAAAATGCCAGTGTCAAATTGTCTGGCACGGTCACTCCTTTACATATAGCAGTGATTTTTCAGGGATTCTTGCTTAATTAATGACTTAATTAACTTAGATCAAGCATAACTATTATATTGTTTTAAACATTTAAGAGGATTAAGACCAAAAATACCGATGGCTCAGGTGTTCTTTGGCTGAAAAGCCAGCAGCTAATGTGATTTGTCGTCGTGAGCTGAACTTGTCTCATGCAAATTATTTTTGCTCTTTCATTCTCTGTAACGCTGTAGCTTTTGGCAGGTTTTTGTCCTTTGAGATATTTCTGCATTAAATAATGTATTCCATTAAAACTTCAATAGTTTGTGTAGCTTGGTTAATAGTTGGTTTGTGGATTAGGTAAATCGGCACAGGAAGTATACATAAGGCATAGTATAAATTCAGAATTTAAGGAAAAAGTTACTCTATTTTGAGATCTATGCTTGAAAGCTTCTGCATTATACCTTTGTGCCCCTCCCCAGTTCAGAAAAAAACCATTTTGTGCTTGCGGGGTTTCTTTTTTGATTTTTTTTGAAGTATCATATGATGGTGGAGATGAAGTTTTTCCTGAGTAATTCCCTTTACTGTCTGCATTTCAGTGATAAAACCTCTGTTCAGTGCTAGGTTGCGAGTCCCTTGAAGTCACCAATAAATCATTTCTCTTAAATATCTGCTTTATTACTTAAGGGTCGTGCTAAGACTGAATTCTGCAATCATATAAAAACACATTATCTGTTTCTGGGAAGACCAACGGCAACAAAATGTGCTGCTGGATCTTCAGGGCTAGGTGATACTGGATACAGAGGAAGGAAAGGAGGCACAAATGAATATGGTATTTGCATCCTTAATAGTCTGCTTTTCTTTCTTATTAAATAAGAGAAGTCAAATGTTAGCTGAGGTATTATGATATTATCGTGTATTGCCTACCTACTGCTGCAAATTAAAGTGATGTTGTTTGTTCTGTAATCTCTTCTGAGGAAGCTGTGTTTGGAAATACGGGTCATTAAAAGCCCAGAAAGTAATCCAACAACCCAGACAGGTGTTTTGGCACACTTGGGTTCCCTGGATTTTATTAACACTATTTGCTACGTATCATATGAAGACAAAATTATTTTTACCTTGGAATCTGTGATGAACAAATCATGGACTAACTTGGCAGTGCTGGGTTAATGGTTGGACTCGATCATCTTAAGGGTCTTTTGCCACATAAAGGACTCTGTATCTGTTTCAAATGAGGCCCTCTTTAAATGGCTTTCCTGTGAGATTGAAGGCAAACAGCAGTAGGTCTGGAGAAACATCTGGCCCAGTATCTCATGTGCAGTTTTTCTGAAAAAAAGAAATGCTTGCAACATGCAAGCAAAACATCAACATCTTGTACCTTTTTACATTTGAACACGTTTATGCAGTCGTGTCTGGACAATGAGACTGGGGTGGGAAGGAGAAGCACTAAATGTATGTCTCATCTCAGAGAAGCCTTGGAACGTGAGAGGATGCAAGAGGCATTAGGTGTATTGGGAGAAAGGAAATGCAGTGGAAACTCTGGAGTTTAACATCAGTGCCATCAAACCTGAAAAAAGAAATTCCTTCTCGTGCTGTGTGCTTGCTCCTCAGGCTGTGCCTCCCTGAAGAGGCATCTGGCAGAGTGAGCATCGTCTGGGTGTCTGTGCAGGTCTCACTGTGCCACCGAGAGTGAGCCACTAGCACAGGACCAACATTGAAAGCCTCAGCAATGTGGATGGCTCAGATGGATTTCCTGCCTGGAGAAACCTGAGAAAAGAGTGCAGCAGGTTATCTGTTTTGTCTCCAGGCCATACTTATTTCCTGTATGGAGGAGTATTTCATAATCTTGAGGTGAAGTGTGAAGTAAAACTGCACCTAGAGTTGGTTGAAAATAAATGGTTGTTTATTATCGTCATCACTGTGCTAGGGCTGAGTGGTCAACATTTCTGGGAAGTAATGTTTGGTTGAAAAAACACTCTCCTTGAATGTGTTGAAGACTAAGAATCGAACTAGCAAAAGCCTCCTGAGCATGTCTTTACTTAATGCCAAATCAAATAGACCAAACTATTCCTTCTTCTATTTATCAGTGAACTTGTATCTGTGTTGCTATAAATTAAACGAGTCGTTCTTGTCTAATCGTTGGTGCACACAGGGACCAGCTGTTCTTCCTCCTCATCTTAATCACTCTACACATTTGATGGTGCTTCTTTCATGCTTTTCTGGCCTTCTCTTTCCTACACTGCTTGTTTGGTTAGTGGTTTCATTTAACATGAACGCTCCGTTTAGCATGTTGGTGTGTTTGGAGTGCCTTCTACTGTGCTTTCCCTGGTTTGACCCTCTCTGTTTAATGAGCAGTACATGAAACTGAACACTGTGTGCCACCCAGAGTTGCCTTCGTGCCTAGGAGATGATTTGAGATGAAACATGGCTGAGATGACTCCTGTGTAGTGTTTGTGGTAGGAGCACTTCAAAACAATATGTGATCCTAAGCAGTGCTAAGATTTTGAGCTGTAGTAGTCCAAAGGCACAATATTTGCACATCCTCTAGGCAGGAGAGGGTCTCCAGAAATGTAAATCTTAGGTGGGAAGTTGGATATGTCTTTTAAATCCAAGCATCCATATCTTTTCCACAGTACACACCAGAACAACTCATCGTGCAAATCTACTGGTGGGTTTATAATTTCTCTTTGAGCCAGGACATGATGTTCTAAAACACATCCAGCCTCTGCTTAAACCCGTGCCATGAAGAAACATTTCCAAAAAGCACATTTAAAAAAAAAAGGAGAGGGGAAGACATCCCATCGTTGCAATTATTCAGTGCCTGTCTGTACCCTGTGGGGTGGCTCAGGACAACTGGCAGTGTGTTAGCAACTACACTGATCATAAACTGAAGAGAAATGGACGTTTCTGAGCCAAGAGAGCAGAACTGCAAGTATGTTTATTTTCGGAGGGATCATAATGCCAGCTGGCAGAGCCAACTTGGCTAGGTGGAGGGTCTGGTGCGGCTGCAGGAAAACTCAAGGATATGGAATTTAGCAAAGGAGCAACAGGAATTATCGCTGGTATTGTTGCTGGGGAGTGCAGATGCAGTCTGGCATTTTATCAGCATAATCTTAGTTTCAACTTCATGAATAAAATTTAATATAGGGAGCTTGGAATAGCTGGTGCTGGATTGATACCCAGAGTGCAGGTACACTTAATTTCAGTAAGTACATTGTGCTCCTCCTCATTGTTTTTGTAATTTGAATGTTAACTGTTGTTTATCCATCAGGTTTTGATCTTTGAGAGAATTTCTCTGGCTGAAATTATATGTTATGATATTTTCTTCCTGTGTAAGACTCCTCAAATAAAAACACGGATTAGTTTTTGAACTCTTGATGAAATATCTGGGTATGTCAGATGGGCAGAATTTGTGCAGTAGCTCGTTTATCAAAAAACAGAACCATATTACAAATTTGTATTCTTATGTTTTGTTAATAATTTGGACTTGACTGTGGTTAATGCGGGTCTGCACAGTGACAAGACCGGATGGTGACAGGCTTGCAGTGCTCTGTGCCATGCAGGTGAACAGGCTTGGCAGAACCCGCTGTCCATGGGGAATTTGCCCTCTCTGGTGTTGGAGGGTGTTTCTGTGCAGGGCACTGCCAGGATGGTGTAGGGATGCAGGTCTGGGATTAACTGGAAGGCAGCTCCAGTCATGACACACACGTCACAAGCTGAAAACTTGGTTCCAAGCTGCTGCTTAAATCTATTTCCAAATTCACGGGGGTTCTGCAAAGCTCTAAATCCCACCGATTTCCCTGGATGCGTTCCTTTGCGAAATTCTGAGTGAGCTTGCTCCCGGAGTCAGTGGAGCTGAGCAGATTGTGTGAGGATGAGACACCTGGCTGGATCTCCTCCAGAGCAAGAGGGCTGAATCCTGGCAAAGTTTCCCATGTCTTCACTGGGAAGAGCATGGAATGCTCAGGGAGTTTGCTGCAGTTCTGTCCTGTCGTTAAAAAGGATAGTCAGAAATAGAGGAAGTCTGCTCATGAACTCGAATCCCAAACAGAATTGCACTGTCCTAAGGAAAGGAGACCCTGAAGGCAGAGTGGGAATCTTTAGGAAGGATAATCAGCTTTTGTGTTAGCCATCATCAGCCCAGAGGGGGACAGCTTTTGCAGTTCACCTCCACTTCAGCCACTAGGTATCAGGGTATGGATTTAATTGCAGTTCAGTTGATGAGAACATGAGATAACTGAAGAGCCTGTAGGTACAGCTCACACATTTCAGATTGAAAGAGCAGGTTTTGTAAAATTCCCACCTAGCTGTTCCTACCTGGCAAGTTCTATAAAAGTATTTTTAGACTCTTAAAGATTTTACAGTCCTCTTCATGTGTGAGAAAATTTCTTTAAGCAGACCATTTTCCTAATGATGGCTACTCTGTCGCACTCTGCTTTCAGTTCCAAAATGCACACGGCTCAAAAAATGCATTTTAACTGTATTTCATATGTTTTAAATTGATTATTGGTACCTTTGAGCATTCTGGAAAAAAACTTTCTCTATAGTGCAGATGGGGAAGAGGAGAAAAATACCTAATAATGAAACATTCCTGTGAACCCAGTGACAGTACGTGGTGTCTGGTTTTGACCTCTTCTAACCCACATCCCCATGCTTTTATCTGTCTTTTAGACTCTCCTCTTTTCCTCAGTAAAGCTCATCGTAGGAAGAGCTTTGGAGGAAATCTCTTTTGTAATGTAGATCTTTGAGCGGAGGGAAGTGGTGTGGGATGTGTGCCATAGTGGAAGATCAGCTCGGGGTTTATACCGAGCTTGCAGTCCTTTTTAACCCTGTGAGTTACTGGGTTTCAGAACTCGGTGTGTGTGGATGTCATCCTTGTATTTAATGTCTCAGCCTGTGAGAGGCTGGAAATTCTGTATAATTGCTGATTATACTTATTTGTGATTGTATTGTGGAGCACTTTTCCCAATGCAGTTACTGCTCTTTCTGTCCTACTGACACCTGTGACCAAGGTTTTTGTTTCCTTGTGGCAGTTCTTGTCCTGGTGCACATTGAGAGATGCTCGCTCCCTTTACAATGTATGTGAGAGGAGTTGTGGGGAAGAGGTCTTGGAGAAGTGGAGAAGAGGTCAACCAGAGCTGGTTATTGGCAAAGCCAAACCCCTTCCATTAGGGAATTCACTGGTGACAGTGGGAACACACAGGAAAACATCATGGCCAGAGAGCAAAGCCCCTTCATTGAGTGAGTCCCTGATTTCCCATGAGATGTGCTGGATGCAGAGCTGTCCCTGACTCTGACAGCTCCACTGACATGTCCTGTGTTTGCAGCTTGGTGAAAGTGCAACTCTGCATCTCCCAGAGTTCCAGGGAGGGAGGTGCAGATGTAGGTTCCTGTGTAAATCCCAGCCCGAGGGGATCCTTCCCATGCCCCGTGTTCCACCAAGGTGTTTTTGTTAGTGCTGCACTTTCATTCCCTGCCTTTCGGCACGCTTAAGTCAAATTAAAGGCAAGAGCAGAGTTCCAGCAGACTTCTGGTTTAGGTCTGGTCCTTCATCATTTACAGTCTAAAATACCCCGTAGGAAACTAATGCTTTATGTAGACCAACTGCAGTCCCATTTGCTACACAGATAATAATAAACCCTGAGATTAGTGAAGGTTCTTTTCTGAATTAAAATATCACTTTGGGGGAAAACTGTCTGTCTTCACGTGCTGTTGTGCATAGTCAGTGTCTTTTCCTGCTTGGATTTCTGCCAGAGCTCTGGCTTAGGGCTTTCTCCTGACCCTTTATGGGTTCTTATTAGTGTTGCTTGGGTTGTGCATGAAGGAACTGCAGAGTGCCCTTTGAGGGGAGGTGGGATTAATAAATTGTAGTAAGAGAGAGTCCAGCAAAGGTTTGGTTTAATGGGACACTATTGAGAAACGGAATAGTTCTTGAATTGTGGGTTGCATTCTTTTAAATGTGGCTGTGGTAACTTGTTATGCTAAGAATCCCTCCCTTACCCTCCTTTTTTTTAACTTGTTGTAGATACTGAGCACAATTTTTGAACCTAGACCCTGTTCAGTGTAACAATTCCTTGGATAAGTATCTGGCCTCTAAAATAAAAAAAACCCCAAAACCCTAAACCTCTCTTGTGCTGTTTGACTTGTAAACATGTCTCGCCCCTCAGCTACTTCCCTGGATCTTTACCCTGGGGCAATGCTGCAGTTTTGAAGCTAAGAGAACTTTGAATGTTTTTTCCTTTCTGGAAGAGGTGTACCCACCCCTGACTGCACAGCCTGTGAATAAGGCATGAAAGTTGATTTGCTTGTGTGTGGGAGAGATCTTCACTTCCCATTCAACATTGGTCTTATCCTTTCTCTTGGATGTGGCCCTTTTCCCTCTCCTCTGTCTTTTTGTGCACCTGAGCAGGACATGAATTCACATTGCCTTTGCCAGTCAGGGGGATTTTTCAAGCTCAGTGTTCCTCTCACTGTTGAGTTTGGCTTTAGACATTTGGAATAGAAATTTTTTCATCTTCACCTGCTGTTGAGGGCGCTGAACCACTGTGGTGGTGTTGAGCAGCACAAGGGGAGCAGATGTTGCCCCTCAGGGGATTGGGGGTGATTGAAGAGCATCTAACCAGTGAAAGTGGGAGAGGGCTGTGGCTGCAGGCACTGCCTTCACAAGGGTCAGAGGTCTGCTGTTTTCTGTTTGGCCTCGTGACCAGTGCACGTTGCAGGCAGTGGTACATCCCTGAGCATCAGATTGATTGACTTCTTGGAGATCCACCTGCATTCCAGCCGGGAACCAGCCCCTTTTCACTTAGGTGGCAGTCTTAGCTTCGGTGAGTATGAGGGGAGGCTGTGACTTGAGAGCCAAGTGAGTTGGAGCAGCTCTTTTTTAGTATGTGCAGAATTAGTTTGATTGATCATATTTGACACCAGTCAGGGAAGAGAGAGGTATTCAGGCTGAGAGAACAAGAACACATTCCAAGTTGGTTTTCTCTTCTATATTCTCTGAATATGATGAATATTTTTTCCCCTCAGCTGTCATAGTCTTCTATGCTTTCCCTCCATTAAATTTTTAAAAATGAGATTCTCTCTGTAACAAAATCCACAGTTTAAAAATAACTTCTGTGATGTACTTTTATGGTGGCAATTTCAAAGCCTGTGGAGATGGTGCTGGAAGATGCTTCTAATCTAATAATGAAATGTGTATAGCACACATGGAGAAGAGAGGAGTAGCTGGAATCAGCTTATTTTTCTTTTCTTGTTTCTTGCTTCTTCAGCTGTTTCTGGTATCTTCCCCTTTTAATTGCAGGACAGAGCTGAGGAATGTAGAATTGTAGCTGTCAGAAAAACTAGAAGAAAAGGTTTGTTTCCATAATCTTGTGGCTTCTTCTGTTGCAGAAGCCTGCTGGAATCACTGCATCCACATTTCAGAAAAGAACAGCATAGTCTGCTTCATCTCTAACTGCTGTCAAATATTTAAGCTTTCCTTTCCCCAGCCCTCACTCAGAACATGTTTTCAGCTCAGCTAGGGATGTTATTACTAACTGATGAACAAACCTGAATACTGAACGTGGCGAGCGAGTGACATTTTTAAAGTTAATCACAGAAAGCCTTCATCCCGCAGCTGCTGAGGCTGCTCTGGATGCTGATACACCATCTGACGCCAGCAGTGAAGAGCCTGTACAGTGTCAGCTCGAGTCGAGTGGCTACTAAATGGCAAAAAAGAAATTTGAGTCTCATGACACTAAGTCATCATTTGTGTCGAGCAGACTTTCTTGACTGGGAGGCTAACAGAAGACACATTCCTGCTCACACCTGTGCTCTCAGAGTGCTGTAGTTTGAAGAACTCCTCTTGCACAAAGCTTAAAATACCTCTTCAGTGAGAAACTGGCCAACTAATTGAACAAACTGCCGTCAACTGCTTTTTCTTTTCTTATTTTCTCATTTTGATGTATGCCGTTATTTCTGGAGAAAGAAATATGATAGATAACTGCTTTGGCACACAGGGTGGGGGTTTGGGTGCAATTTATAGTATTTGGGATGAGCAAAAAAGCCATTGCTGCATTTAGAAATGCAATTCATTCCAGGGGAATTAGGCTCCCAGCCCCATTTGGAAACACACTTTGATTTCTGAAGCCTTGCTCGATGCCTGCACTGCAGGCTCTGCTGTGGCTGTCACCATTCTGTGCTCTGCTGACCACAGCACTGACACCTGGCCTCTGGTCCTGTTTTCTTGACCCAAATCTAGCACTTTACTTTTTGAATAATTCATCGTATCTGCTAAATGTAGATGTTGAATTTTCTCAAGCTCCCATCTGCAGGAGTGGCAGTCGAGTGGAGGAGTCCAGACTCCTTTCACTCATCCTCACAGTTTGTGGTGGGACAGCCCAGTCCCATGAAGTGGCCAGTGAGATTTTTTTTCTTCTTGAAAGCAGAATTTACGTTGGTTTTGTTGCTGTGACTTATTATGATTTCCTTTAGCTGGATTACTGTTACTTAGCAGGCTGCCCCAATTCTCCTTCTGCTCCTTTTGACTTTAAACTTCTCTTTTGCTCTCTAAGATCTTCCCTTAAATATGGGATATTTTCTGCTGGGTGAGGTCACTTAGCAGAGAGCCCTGTCAGCTCTCACCATGCTGGGAGCAGATGCTGCCTCAGGGACTCTGGGCTGAAATGTTGTTTGCACAGATTCAGATCTCCCGACCCTGCAACACACCAGTGCAAAGAGGAATCGAAAGGGTCACACTTGTGCTTGGCAGTGTGGGATTTTAGCATGCACCAAAATGAGCTGCTTCTCTGAGAACAGGTGATGTTGGGACACAAACTGTTACATGTCCCAGTACTTTCTTGGGTAACTATTTCCCATTTAATCATCATTTTGATGAAAAGTGCCCTATTATGAGAAACAACTTTATTAGTGTCCCTCTTCCAGTATTGTGTAATGCCTTCATCTGTATTTAACTTTCATCTGCTGAGATGTTTGAAAAGTATTTTGCTGTAGTAACTGGAGTAGTGATAAGACCAGGAGGCTTTTTGGTGAAGTTCCAAGTGCTTTCTCACGCTTCACAGAGCCTTGCTGGATGTGAGGGCTAAGGGTCCTTAAGGAAGCAAATGCGTTTTCAACTGTCCCGTTTTTACTTTTCAAAGTGTTTCTGTCAATAAAACAGTGGGCTGTACATCAATTAATAACATTCCTATATGGAAGCAAGTGCTCAGTTATACCTCAGTTAGAGAGGACTGATCAGCCTTTTTGTTGTTTGACTCCTCCTGTGAACTGTTTGACACAATCTGATTTAATTTGTATCAGCAAAGACTTTCAGTGGTTAATTGCATCAACTCTGGAGGCCAGCAACTTTGAGATTGTTCATATATTCAATAGTATTCATGAGCTTAAATACCCAGAAGGAGCTCAAGTACAAATCCCATGAACCCCCACAATGGAAAAAAACAGCATTAAAACCATAAAGCCTTGCCTTTGCCTTCTAGAAAATGGTCCTTTTGCCATACTTCTACACGTCCTAAACTATTTTTTGTATTTAAAATGGATGACTTTAGTAAAGACTCCATGTGACAAAAAAAAAAACCCCAAACCAAAAAACTAATCCTAGACATCAGGGTAACAAATCTGAAGGATTAATACATATTTCTGAATTTCAAGCTTTATAATTCAACATTTTTAGGTTATTTGGTTCTTTTTTTCCTGGCCAGACTGAGCATCTTTATTCAACAACGGCTGTCAGAGTAGGATTTGCTGAGCACTTTCAGTAATAGCGACACTACTTTATTTCTGCCCTGGTGTTCTGGGACCACATCCTGGTGTTTGAGGCCACATCTTCCAGGAATTTTATACAAGAAGCAACAGAAAAGAACACTTATCTAACAGGGCCACAGCTTCACTGTCAACTATAAAAGAAGAGCCAACAGATTCTAACTCAGATTAAAAGTCAGCTGCGAATAGAGGCAAATATTCCCGTAGGCACAGGGCATCTCTCTGAAGAGAAATTGTTGAAAATGCAAATGGCTGAAAGAGAGTTCAGTGTGACTGCTTTGTGTTTCACAGGCACTGTGGTTTCGTATGCCCCAGGTCAGCTCTCAGGAGATTTACAGGCAAGATTTCTGCAAGACCTACGGCAGCTTTTCACATGCCGTCTTCAAAATCCTCCCGTTTGCTTTGCAGGCAGAGTCATTCGTGTGAAGGACTCCTTCAGGGGCCTGGATAACAGATGCCAGCACAGCCCCCTCATGCAGCCTGACAGCACAGGGCAAATACTAGAGAAGAAGAAAAGCAATTTTTTTTTTTATTTGTTTTTTTCTCCCAGCTCAGAGCTGTCACATTAGCTCTTCCAGTTGTGAAGGCATCCTTGACAGGACATCACATCTTAATAATGCCAAACATCATCTTCACCGTAGCTCTTCTAAGTAGACAGGGGCTAATAATCAGTTCAGACTCCATTGGGAGGCCATCAACTGGATGAGGAACAATTGACCTTTCAGAAGAGCTGTACAGTTAGAGGCAAACTAGATAAAAGTACAGACAAGGTAGAGTGAAATTGGAAAGCACCATATTTGCATCAGATAAGAACAAGAGGATGATGGGACTTCAGTTCTCTCCATCTTCAGGCGGAGAAAATGCATCCGAAATCTACTTTTCAGGAGGTGGGTTCACCACAGCTGTGTGCTCAGAAGAGTGTGATAAAATTAATGACTGTCCTCCCTCGGTTAGATGATAAATGATGTGGAGAAACCAGTCACACACACGTGGCACCATTAAACTCCCTCTTCTTCCTGGCTTAGCTTGACAAAACACTTTCCTGTGTCCCTGCTTCGCATCCGCAGCAATCTAGAAGTTCACAGAAGTTCACTGAAAGAGTTGTTACTCAATTTCGTGCCTCCTATTTGCCTCTCATTTCATGCTCAGGGCACAGCAAATGAGGATAGATTTGAGGAGGATGAGCACAAGGAGATCAGAGTGAAAGCACAGGAAGCTGAAAGCTGGAGTCGCCACTTGAGAGACTCTGAGGTTTGGCACAAAGTAGAGGCCAAAATGCTCTGACCTGAGCAGGGGTGCATTGATTTCTTGCAGAGACTGTTGTGGTCCTGGGCTGGAAGGGGGAAAGGTAGGAGAAGCAAACAGCCAGCAGAGAGTCTTCCTGATAGGCAAGAGCGATTCCACCAGCAGTAGTTAATGAGCAGAAAAATCATTGATTAGCTTAGTAGTGGGCAGACTAGAGAAGAAAAGCTCGTGAAATAAGACTTAGAGCAAACTGTTTGCAGGATACCACTAAAGTCTGTCTGCTCTTCGATCCTGAATTTGAGGAAGAAAAGGAAAGGGATAGTTTGAAGCAGTGGTCTGATGCCTTGAGAGATTTCAAGTCGAAGTGGAGGGGCAGAGGGGCAAAGATGGAGAGAGGTTCACAAATACCGTTTGTGACATTTTATCTCAAAATGTCAAGTGCTAAATCTCTGGAAATATGCTTACATGGTAGATGCAGCACTGCATAATTGAAGCCCCATGAAAGTTAAGGAAATCTGTACTTTCTGGCCTTTATTTGTTTAAAAATAAAAGCTTTGTCAACACTGTATGTACTGCTGAGTACATATGGCACCAAATCTCAGTGCAAAGTGCCGAGGTTTCAGGGATTGAGCAGAGATGTTCCCTATGGCACCGTTCCCTTTGATCTCAGAGATTAACCTTTGGCAGCCTTTGCCCTTACTTTACATCTGTCCTGTCCTCTCCTGAATTCCTGGGTGCAAACACTGATGCCGTTTTGCTCTGAAACCAGGGAATATATGTTTAGTTGGTACATTTTAAAAAGGGTGAAAATGCTTGTCTTTATTTTTATCACTGAGGAAACATGCATCACTAAGGGTTGAAATGCTAAACCAAGAATTCTGGAAGGGTCCTAGAGTCACTCAGGAATCACTTCCAGAGACAAATGATTCTCTTGCTTCCTCAGCTCTTTGGTATCCCACAGAAACGTGCCCACATTTCTCCTGGAGTGCCCCAAAGGAGTCTGGCCTGGAAATTGGTTCTGGAGTCTCCCCACCCACTCACATTTCCCCAGGGCTGAACTGACCCCTCACCACTCTCAGACAGAAACTCCCCTCCAGAAATGTCGCCCGGCTGTCTGCAGGAATCGTATTCAAAAGGAACAAACATGTGGGATACGCTTCCCTGGCATTGGAGGAAAGCCTATTTGTGTCAGCTGCATTAGAGAGATTGTTCCAGAACAGTTCATCCATGCGTAAAGTTGCCCCTATAATTCTGCCAAGGCTGGGGAGCTCAGGGAGATCTGCTGGCAACAGCGCCAGTGGCTCTTTCATCCACCCAATTTTTCTGAGGTGCTGGAGGTCAGAGAGGAGCAGATCTGTAATTTGCTTGTCTGAACCAGTTCTCCTGCCTTGTTTAGTGGAGCTGGCGAGTTTTCACGCTGTGAACTGAACTTCCAGGGGCAAAATATCAATAGTGTGGGATTTAAATGGGAGAACGGAGCTCCCCACCCTGCAATCTGCCTTCTGCAGGAGTCTGAGATAAAGATGAGGAGAGCACTTGTTGCAGGGTCTCCACTTTGGAAGCTCTCCTGAATTACAGATCACAGGTACACCTTGCGGTGGGCCTTCCTGGTTGGTTACCTTTAGATAATTATTAGCATGGGTTATTTTTTTCCTCTCTTTTAGGTGAACTACTGTGGGAGTCACTTCGGGGTTTCTCTGAATGTGACCTTTGCCAACACTGTTTTCCAGTGCATATGTGGGAGGAAAAAAAATGCACCTTTTCTCTTGGTCAAAGTAAATTAGGTGTATTCATTTTAGCAGCTCAGAGGATTAAGCACAATTATTCAGGTTTTTGTTTTCTCAAGGTAATGATTTCATTACTTTGATTTTGTTTTGTTCATATCCTGAGAAAAAAAAATGATAGTAGAAGAAATAAAATACATTATGTAAATATATACGTATACGTTTATATAAATCTGTTTTTATGTACATGTGTGTATATATGTGTACACACACATATAAAAATAAAATCAACGCTGCCTTTCACTTTAACTTCTTTTGTTTTCTTTCAGCTCCAGCAAACTGGATTGAATTACAACTCAATTGAATGCACTTCTATAGCACCTTCCCTCAGGGATCTAAACCAATTTTCTCACCATTGCTAAATGCTGAACTTCCCCTGTACCCTTGCAGAGTAAGTAGGATGCTGCTGTCTGTGCTCTAGGGTAGGAAAATTAAGAAAAGTGTTGAATGCAACATACTGGAAGAGAAGGTGATAAGATATGTAGCTCTTGGTTTTGAATATTGTCGTGTGTTCACACAGTCATACTTTCCTGGAAGAGTGGAGCCTCGCAAGATGTAACTTTAATGTGGGAAAATGAAGGGCAATATTTAGCCCTGTAGCAGTGTAACTGCATGTTTGGTCAGTGTTGGGCACAGCTTTGGGATAGAGCAGGAACAAATGGGTAAAATCAGCAAGGAACAGTAATAGGTGTTTTTGGGATATATGGAGTGTGTTTCTGGCTTGACCCTTGATCTGTTTTAGCTTGGCCAGTCACAGTGTGAACTCCAGATTCTGAAAAAGGCATTTAGAAGTAAATTCAGAGAGGAGAGGGGGAGAAAAGCTGCAGTTCCCAGGTGCTTGTCCATTGTAACCCCTGGCCAAGGCCAAGGGAGCTGCTGCTGTGCTGAAAGTGAGTGAGCTCTGCTCGAACGCCACATCTGACACCAAGGGTCGAGTATATGGTGACAAGGACAGAAGATTTGCCTCCCAGGATTTGTTTTTGTTCAATATCTTGCACAAACACTCTGCGTGTTTAACTAACAAAGGGAGAGTGTGATGATATTCACCATCCTTTGGTGATTCCATGGTGGTTGTGTTCCTAAGAAACTGTAAAAAGGAAGCTGACTGCAGGAAGGTTGGTGGCTAGGTTAATATACACTGTACTGGAGTCATTTAAAATAATCCAAGCAAAGAAAGGAGATTTATATAAAAGTACATTTCCATTACTTGTGCCTCTGGCACAGTAATGTCTCATCTAGCATAGCAAAAACTTAACAACGTTATTCTTGTTTCTCTTTGTAACATCCATAGCCTTTAGTACTGCTTTCTTTTGTTAATTTTTGAAAGACTAGTTGTTAATTAAGTGACATAATTGACTCAGAGGCAAGTCTTGACTGAAAAGAGCTCAGAGAACATGGCAGGAGGCTTGTGTTTTGGGGTTTTTAAATTATTTTTAAAACAACATCTAATTTTGAGCATGTCAATATCCAGTTAAAATTTTGACGAGTGGGATGCAAGCTCCCATAGATGTCTTCATGGCAACGGCATTTTATCTCTTTTTCTTGGCTGGAACAGTGGAACATTAGGGCAAGTCTAATTTTTGGATGGGTGAAAGAAGTCCACTTTGAAGCAAGGAAAGCAGACTACAAGTACAGTTAGGTTCTTGTTTCCTTCCTCCCCTTTTTTCCCCAGAAGCCTGAAGATCAGTCATTAAACACCACAGGTAGGGCAGCACATTTAAACCCACTTCCTTTTACACTTTTTGTAAGGGCTAAGCACCTGGTGAGCATGGAAGTAGAGTTACTACTTAGCAAAGTCTGGCCACTTGCTTTGGTACTGAAATAGAAGCAGCTTTCTTCTAAAAATCCATCCCAAAGGGCCAAGACTTAAGCGTTTTGTATTCCCATCACTTTGAATGGAAATTTTTCCTTACTAAGGAGTTTGGCATTGGGATTGCTTAGAGAGCCAGACACTTCTTTTATGTAGGTCCATTAATTTCGATTCTGCTAAATGTGTATTCCTAATTGCACTAAGTCAATGTAACTAAAGAGATCAGAGGAAGGAACTGATCCAAAAAGGGGGAAAACTTGTTACTGTGTGCTTTGAAGCTGTGGGATTGAGTGACCACATCATCTTGGCTGTGACTTTCAGATTGGTAAAGTGAATGTATGGCTTTTAAGAGATATGTGGTATAATTAATGATTAATTGGGGCACTTCGTTTTGCATAACTTTCAACTCTGCAGTGAAGGATCGTGTGTATAATGGATGGTTTTTATTTTCTTTTTTCTGCAACTTATCTTTGCTGACTGCACCTCTTTGCTCCCTGATGTCTGTAAGCTCTAATAAATTGAGGAGTTTAGGCAGACAGTTCCTTAGGCAAGAGCTCTCCCTTGGCTGGTGATGCTGGTGAGACCTGCCTAGACTATAAAAGGCTCAGAAAAGGGGACAAGCTTTTGGCTGGAAGGCATAGGGAAGTGTAACAACTCTGACATTCCTCTTTCTTCTCTTTTCCTGGATATTTAATTGGCATTAGGAAACAGAGCAGGTCATTGAATTAATAAACAAAAAAAAAAAAAGTACTGTTTGAGTCGGAGGTACCCTCAGGAAGTCTCCTTTGGTAGTGTTTGTACTGATGGTATGAATTCCGAGATACTTAGCTGTTTTTAGAAGTACCTTAGCTGTCAGAGTGATGTGATAAAGCAAAAATCTGAGCTCTCATCCTAGAAAAGATGCTTGCCCACGTATTTGGAGAGAACAGCCTGAAGATGTGAAGCTTTGGATTTGAATGCACAAAGAAACTTCACCAAACAAATAAAAAGACCCCCACAGCTTTCATTCCCGTGGTGTTGCTGTCTTGTATAAATAGCCAGAAAGTACTGGCTTATAATTTTGTGTTTATTAAGAGAATATATCTTTCACCAGCTCCTGCTTCCTTTTTCTCAGAAGCCTGCTTGACTCATACTTAATGCCATGATATTACAGGTCAAACAAGGGATCCTGTATAACATTGTGATTTCCCAGGCAGTATCTGCATCAAGCCAACAGCTTTCAGTTGACTGGAGAACTTGGCTTTTTTCCTGTGTTTACCTAGAGACTTGTCCCTTGAAATAGCTGCTTCTCTCCTTTGTTTATTGTTTCTCACCCCTCCCATTTTTTAATGTTGTCTACTGGCAAGAGCCTGTGACTTGAAAGGGAAAGGGTCAGAGAGATGAGAATTGCTGGACTCAATATCCTCACAGAATTATGAGCACTGTGGTCATAGGAGGAAGAATCATGATTCTCCCTTCATCTTTACAGAGAGGAGAGGGTCCACATAGAGCCAGAAAATGGTTTGGGCTGCAAGGGATCTTAAAGCTCATCTTATTCCAACTCCCATGCCATGGGCAGGGACACCTTCCACTATCCCAGGTTGCTCCAGACCCCGTCCAACCTGACCTTGGACACTTCGAGGGACAGGGCAGCCACAGCTTCTCTGGGCAGCCTGTGCCAGGGCCTCCCCACCCTCACAGGGAAGGATTTCTTCCTAGCTCAGCTAAACCTGTCCTCTTCCAACTGAAAGCCATTACTCCTTGTCCCATCACTATTTGCCCTTTTCCAAAGTCTCTCTCCAGCTCTGTGAGTCCCTTTAGGCCCTGGAAGGGGCTCCAAGGTCTCCCCAGAGCCTTCTGTTCTCCAGGCTGAACAAGCTCAACTCTCTCAGCCTGCTTTCACAGCAGAGGTGCTCCAGCCCTGTGATCATCTTCGTGGCCTCCTCTGGACTGACTCCAACAGCTCCATGTCCTCCTGTGTTCCAGAGTAACCATTTGTAGACAGGGCAGATCAGTTAAAATTTCTATCCTGTTACCACGTTACTTTCAGTATGCAAAAATCAGGATTACAAACCAAATAGAGTAAAAGGAGTAGTAGTGGCAAAAATTAGAACCCAGTGGTTGAATCTGTCAGGACATTCCTGCCTTGTTCTCCTCCTGCACAGGGAAGGGAACACACTCCTTGTCCATGGGGGATGAGGTGAGAAATGATGGCTTCACTTGCAGCAAGTGAGATTTACTTTCGTGACAAAAACTTTCTAGGATGAAATACTCCATTAGATTGCTTGTGGGGGTTGTGGCAACTCCATCATTGCAGGTCTTTTAGAATATGTTAGAAAAACATCTGTCAGGAATGATATCTGTAGAGCTGCTCCTGCCTTGGGGTATGGAGATGGACTAGATGACCTCTGGAGGTCTCTTTCAGCCCTGTTTTCTATGAGCTCTAATCCAGGACTTTTCATTACTCATCCCTTGAAGCCCCAAAGGTGACAGGACTATCACACTTCATTTTTACCCTTACACAATATTTTTTGCTGGATGGTTTTTACTCATTCAGTGATGCTGGCTTCAGTTACATTCATCATGTGATTCTCTTACAGCCTCTATTTATTAATTTTTTTTTCAGTCCATGCCCTCTTGGCCTTTTTTCTGTTTTATAAATGGATCTCACTCACTTTGAAACTTTCTGAAAGCGAAAGTTGATGAAAACTTAGACTTTTTTTTTCCTTTTTTTTTTTTTTTTTTGCTCTGAGATTTCAAATTGGACAAAATGAGTTAAAGTTGCTGTTCAGTACCAGTGTCATGTTCAGTGCTGCAGCAGACACAGGAACAGGAACTGATTTTGCCTTGTTAAAGTGAGATGAATGTGGACAGGAGCAGATGATGAGGTAGGGAGCTGCCCAGGACAGAGGCTACTCTGCTTGTTTGTCCAAGGTTTGGTACAGTGTGGCCCTGAGCTGCTTTAATAACCTTATTTATGATGGGAAGCACACGAGGGACCAGGTGCATGTGTACGGTCTGCACGTGGTGCTGCTGTAAGGTATAATAGAACTGAAGTTTTTACTTTGAAGTGATAACGTGGTGATTTAGGGGTGATTCAAAAGCACAGTAAATTAAAAGGTAACGGAAACAGTGTGATCCTGTAAGTGATGTGTTTTTATTCAGGTGTCACAGTGGCAGTAAATACCCCACACAGCTGCACAGTCCTCTCTCCCTGACACAGCTGGGCGTTCCACAAGCTGGTGTGAAACAGTAGGTTCCCATTATATTTGCCCTTTTTCATCTCTTCCTGACATGGGATTAAATTCATTCCATTATTGGTGTGTGATGGTTTTTAAGTGTTTTCCTTGCAGGTTTGTCTTAGGGCTTCCCCAGCTCTCAGTTTGGGTTGGTAAAGTGGAAGAATTGCACAATAAAAGCGAAGTGTCAGGCTCGAGGTAAACAAATGTCCTGTTTTATTTCATTGTAGTTTTCCATTTCAGCTCCAGGGTGCCTTGATCTGTGGAACAGCTGCGCTCATTCTGCTGTGTCTGGGTGTCACTGCTCCAGTCAGAGCTGGGGAGAGGAAGGTGCTTGGAGCAGTCCTTGCTGTGCTGAGCGCCCCACTCCCCGCTCTGTGTTTGGAGAGAAGCACATGCTCGGGACATCCTGCTCCTTTCCACGACTTTCTTGGCCTTTTTGTGGGCCTTCTTCATCTTCCTCTGTGGCTTAACCTGACAGTCAGGAGATGAGAAATCCCCGGGGGCGTTCTGCACTGGGCTGCACAGTGCAGTGATTCACTTGGATGTTTTACGTTCCCCCGAATATTTGATGTGCTGTAAATGACTGTGCATTTGCAGCAGGGGTGGAGCAGAGGTGCAGGGCCGTGTGGGGGTCTGACGGGCACAGAACTGCCTGGTGACACCCGTGCTGGTCACTGCTCATCTCTGCTACACGGCGCAGTGTATTTGCAGGACTTTCAAATTTAACTTGGGTAATAGTATTTAAATCATTCTATCAACCCTCCCTCTTCTGGAGTTTTCATTAAAAGTTGCTTAATCCAGTTATGTTATTTTTCTGAGGAGGTGACTTTTTTATAACTAATTATTCTATGCTCAGCTGTATGTTCTGAGTTCTGTTTGCTTCATGGCTGGATTTGATGCGTTCTGTTTAATTATGCACTTTAAACATAAAAAAAAGGAGGAGGAAACACACTTTGGTAGCTCTGGGCTGCAGGAGTTGACACGTTTGCTTCAATCTCCCTGCTCCCTCTAAAGGCTCTGGCACCCATGGACCCCTTCAGCAAAGTTATGAAGACAGAATTGGAAAAGCTTGTCTTTATGGAAACCTTGATTAATTTTTTTCAAGGGGTGACCAGAGCTGCTGTGTTACAGAACTGTCAAATATGATATGTACAGAAGCCCTGTCATCTGAATTTCAAAGTCAGAGCCATATTTTAAGAGACTTGCCCTTTTCATCCTATCTGGTCTGTGGGGGTGTTGCTGTGACTGAGCCCTGTTCGGCCACGTAAAAGCAGCCTGCCAGGCTTCCTTTGCCAGGGACTTTGAGTTTAAATCTATTTCAGGCCTTTAAAAAGGTCACTCAAGGCTGCCAGCCAGAACCTGTGTGTTAATTCAGTGCTGTTAGAATCGCAGAAATATAAAACCCCCAGTCACAGGCTGGAGGGCAGGGAGCGGTGGAATTATCAGACACTTTATAAACTGCAGAATACGCTCTTGGTGCAAATTGCTGCTGTGGTCTGAGGCAAGCAGGAGGATCCCTGGGCAGCAGGAAGGCTGCTCAGGCACTGCTGTAAGATTTGGGCTCCACCAGTGGGGCTCTGATTGCTGCTCTGGGGCCTGAAGCAGCTGCTTTCCTTGGCTTGCTGAGAAGTCAGGATCACATTTTTACCTGAGCTGTTAGGTGGTTTATCTCTCCAGGGGATTTGTACCTGGCTGTTTAGGCTCTCCACTGCTGTATATATGGGTTTTTGCTCTGCAGCAAGGCAAAGGGGGGAAGCAGGAGTTGTGTGGGGGTCTGGATTAGGGATTATTGCACTGCTGGCTATACCTGGTGGATTTGAGACCTCAGTGGTCCATTCCCATCTCTGCTGGTGATCCCAAAGGAGGTTCCCCATCTTTCTCTTGCACTGTATCATCTGTTACACTTGATTGCCCTGGTGAAAATTTTATGTGGACTCCTGTTGGACTAATAGGTTTATTTCTCCTTCATTCCTACTTGTAATCCGTCAGTTTGTGCTCTTATTTGTAATCTGACGTGGGTTCTTTTAAGAGTGGAAGGAGCTGACATCAGTGGTTTGAAGAGCCAAATGAAAGATTTCTTATAACAGTAACCAGCCTGGCTGATTTCCCAGCAGCATCCCGACCTGCCAGGGTATGGAACAGCCAGCACACAGGACAGAGTCTCTTGTTCCACAGTTGGGCCTAATTTAATAACACTTTGTTGAATTGCATTACAAGTTTGATTCTGGGTTTTGACTGGTATCTTGGAATGTAGTTTTTTGTGATCTGGGTAATGTTATATTTGTTTTGTGTTATCATATCAGGAGGGATTTAATTTTGTTAGCATCTTTACCAAATAATTTGATGAATGTGAAAAGCAGCTTTAATGTGATTTCTCATTGATTATTTTCATATAAAAGTTCTGTGATTTGAAGAGTAATAACTTTATGCTCACTTGCCATCTTATAAGTAGGTCTTAGTTTTAATCTTGTAGGTTTTCAAAATTGAATCAGCAGAAATTGCAAAAATTATGTTTATATGCACTATCTATCTTACTAATGGATCTCAGCTTTAATCTCCCTGATTTTCCAAATTGTTTCAGCAAAAATGATGTCACCAGGATTTGATTAAAGCATTCAGTTTCAGCTTAGTTCTTTCCTAATGTGTTAAATTTTAATATGCCAATGCTAAAAATTTTAACCATATTAGCCTCTTACTAGATCCTTATTTCTCAAAGTACTTCAAGAGCTTTGTGTTAAGTTTACTTTTTTTTAATTAAAATCTTGGCTGCTAGTAAAACATATTTGTCAATTTGTAGTTAATTGCTGCATTAGTGCTCAAGTTATTAATCAAATTGGAAAGTAAATTTGGTATCTTGGTATTATGCAGCAAAAAATAGTTGTTGCAGTAGGGATGCTGTCTGCTAATTCACTTGTCTCCTTTTAGCTAATCACTGCATTTATTCATGTCGTGCATTTTGGCTGGATGAACTCCAGCTTGATAAAATAATGACTGGAATGCCTTTTCCCCCTTCTGAAGGCTGGTTTCTGTGGCACAGGTAATTGTCCCAAACAAGAGACAGATGAGTAAATAAGCCTTTAGGGCAAGCAGATAGGACTATAAATTTCTTTCTTTCTTTAAGATTTTCTTATTGTTTAATTCCTTATTTCTTTTCTTCTTGAATAATGCAAGGAGCATTAGTAAAAAAAAGTTGACTGGAATGTGATGTTTTTTCGATAATGTTATATAGCCCTAAAATTAAAGTGCAGTCTCAGGTGAGGTAGTGGGTCTGCAGCAGTATAGTTTGACTGAACAACAAGGCAAAAAGCATATTTACATCTCAATTTAGAGTGAACCACCACAAGTCCCCTCTCCTGCTGTACATGTGCAGGGCTCCCCAAACCACCTCCTTAAATCCTTGCTGCTGGAATTGCAGCTCTGTGGGTGGCTCCTGTGCTGTCAGTGGGCTGCGAGCTCTGGTGCCAGGGTCCCCTCTCTTGGAGGGGATTACAGGATCAAAGTTGGAGAGCACTGCAGTATAACATGATGCTATTTTAGGAACATCTCAGTTTTTCACAGAGGGGAAAACCAGTGGTAGGTGAGCTGCTTAGAAGGGCTTGTTACGCAGCTGAGGCTGAAAAATGTCGGAGAATTTCTGTAGGAAATAAGAGCTGTGTTTTGCAGGGAGCAGCACCACCCCTGAGGCTGTAAGTTTTTGAAGTCCAATGCTCCCCACTGCCCAGGTGTGCCTTCAGCTGGCTTTGCTGTTACCAGAGCAGAAACCAATAAACCCCTGCCAAATGCCAGGAGAGACTTGAGGAGAATTCCAGGAGCACTTGCCACATTTCATGTCTCCCACGCAGTCACTTTGTGGGAATGGTGCAGGCTAAATGCCTGTGCCTTGCTGCTGCTGCTGGCTTGATGCAGGGCTGGAATTTCCTTCCTGGCAGTCCCCTCCTGAGAGGCATGACCCTGGTGTGCTGCCTTGCTCAGTGTTCACTTCAGCAGCCTCTGTGTTGCCCTCGAACTGTGCTTCTGCTTTCCTCATCACCTTGAGTTTTGCCCCTCCATCAGCAAGTGGAATAAAGAGGATAACAGTATAACTGGGCCAAACCTTCTGAAATTAGTATTTCAGTTCTTGTAATAGGCCCGTAAGGGAGGGGTGGGCACTGCCACCTGCGTGGCAGAGAGGAGCACGGAATGGGAGTAAGGTCAGGTGCAGCTGAAGTGATTTCAGCAAACGATCGTTTTGGAGAGAAAATCTACCACTTAGGCTAAAAGTTAATGTCAGTTTCTGCAAGCTGTAACAATATCCTGCCCTTTATGAAGGCTGCCACCACTTAGTGAAGCGAGATGCTGAAAGCATCCTGTAAGTGGCTGCTGGGGAAGTCAGTGCAGTAAACACCAGCGAGGTCAGGCTGCTGACCTTCAGAAAGAGTTTTCCTTTCTGGAGGAGTGACTCCTGAAAAGGCAGTCTGCTAACGAGATTTTTGGTGTTTTATAGTGTGCAGTGTCCATAATTTTATAACTGGTCTCTCCCTGCTGCAGGCATAGGCTTTTTCATACAGTGTGCATGGGAGAGTTGGATCAGCACCTTTTAAAAAATTGGTTTGGAAATTGTGGCAGTGGTGTAAAAGTCTGTGAAATGATTAAAGAGGAATTATTTGGGGGAGGGAAAAGGTGACAACTTTGTGGCCAAAAGGAGTATGGGACTTGCTAACATTGGGAACGGTGTGAGGCTCTGCAGGTAGTCAGTTTTGTGAAGGTTTCACTACATGACACAACTCACTACACGGCTGAGCTTAATGTAGTAATTGATCAGTGTTCTTTCTTTCAGGTAGCGATGCTATTTAAGTAGAACATTCATTATATCATGATAACAGAGATCCTCAAAGAGCTAAATAATTGAAGCCAGGTGCTGGAAAAACAGTGAATACACATTGCAGTTTCAAGGACTGCTATTGTGAAAAGCCACCTAATTGCATTCTGCTGCAATTAATAATCATCTCAATGGCTTTGCATATTTATGAATATGTAAAAATAAATAAGAAAACACACAGGCTAGGATAAAAATTTGGTTCATAAAATTTTATTGCTGGAAAGTAATTAAACATGCCTCTAATCACAGCATCATTTTTCATTGTGGGTAGGTTTGGGTAGAATGAGAAAGTTTGGAAAAAGAAAATGTGACTATTCCATAAATCACCTTGTATGAAAGATTTCATATCACAGCTATTAAACATTAGCCATGTCTGGCCTCTCATTTCCCTGCCGTTGCCTGTTTTGACCTGGGATACCCCGAGTATGGAAGGGAATTGCTTTTCATCCCTCTTCCCCTGTGACATTGGTGGTGAAGCTTTTGGCTTCCATCTTCTAGTCCGTATTGAACAGGAGGTCACAATGAAAGATTCGAGCAGCCTTTCCTGGCCTTTAAACAAATACTAATAATGTCTGAGGTTTTGAGATTAAAATTTGTCTCCTGGGCATGCAAATATAAACTCGGGATAAGACCACAGAAAGCACTGCTTGAAGTTTTGGCCTAAGTGGAATTACTCTCTGCTTCAATCCATGAAACTAGATATGGATTTGACTGGCTGAAGTTTCTCTTCAATCTGCACAGTAACCACTTACTCTCATTAGGAATTTTTTCCTCTTTACAGCCCCGTGCATTTCAAAAGGTTCCTGCTTTGTTTTGACTTGACCTTTCATAGTCACTGAAAATCAATAGACTTTAATGCATTTATTAAATAAGGAGAAATCTAGGTATTAACATGCAAGGTTCAGTGCTGGAGCAAGAGGAGAAGGTAAAGAGTGGAATATTACTGCTGTGGCTCCAGGAGGGCTCTGTTCCTTTCCTGGTTGGAGCTGGTGCTGATCAGGCAGCCCAAGACCCCATTGCTGCCTTCTCTTCACTCTTAAGGAGGAAGCTTGCTCAACTCTCTTTTCCTTTTTCTTCTTTTTTTTCTCCTGTGAAGAGGAATGACTTTTTCTCCCTTTTTTGGTTGAGCTGTCTTGACCTCTTAGGGATAGCGAGTAATGGGACTTCAAACATAGCTGGATATCATTTGGGCTTCAAAAATTTTGAAGTCTTTGCTATGAACCATGCCTTGTTTCCCAGAATACATTGGCTTTTGTGACCTGATTTTTTTAAGTAATAAGATTTGTGCCACTTTTGTGCTCAGTTTAGTGTTCCATAGCGTGTATGTGCTTACATGTCCTGTCTGTTTCTGGCTTTAGCTGCCCATATTTGTGCAAATCTCTGGTTTGAATGTTGCCACAGGACAGCTGTTCTTTACCCTGCTGCCAGACACGTGCCTGCATATGATCAACAGTTTTAGGTCCTTTGAAGAGGGGGTAAGAAAAAGTTTGCCTTATTCTTGCTACGTTCAAGTCTTTAGTCCCAAATATAAACCTATTAGCTCATCTCTTCTGAGTGGCCAGTGTAAATGCTATTGAGTTCAGCAGGTTGGCTGAGATGCACCTGATACACAAATTTTTGTGAAAATACACTACTTTTTCTAATTCAGCTAACAATTTTGAGCAGAAATTTAAGGTAGGCTTTTTCTTTAGCATTTTAGCAGCCTTTCCCTGATGAATTAAAACTAGAGAACGTGGATGTCCTGGCACATCTTTTCTCTCAATGTCTGTCACTGGGCTTTTTATGCCTCTTATTTATGTGTGCTAATTAAGAAAGTATTGTTCTTGCTTGTTTAAAGCCAGTAATTTTCTCACTGATACTTGGTAATGCCTCTTTGAAAAGATTGCAGATTGATCCCCCACATCAGATGAAACAAAAAGAAACACTCAAACACAAAATCTGGGAATGACAAGCTTCTTATGGCACGATCTGCTGCAACATACGAAAACCAGAGTCATGCATATGAAGAGTTTTCTTTCAGTGCATGACAACTCTCACACAATGGTATCTTGATGTGTCAACATGCATTCAGATCTCAGCATACTAAGAATGATTTAGAAGGAAGCCGTGTCAGAACGCATTGATCAAATTGTGGTGTTTCAGGATTTAATTACTTTTTGACCCCCTTAGCTGCTACACAGGGGACAATGCTTTGTCTAAGTTTAAAAAAAAAACCTCTTATCACCCTAAGTAACAACATAAACAAATTCTTATACTGAACATATCAGAAAGTAGAATTTTATATCATTTTGCTTTCTTGGGACATAATCACGTCTAATCTGCAATAACAGAAGAGCAGTAGATATGCACACAGAGGTAGTTAGATGATCAGTAATTGATTGTTTTCTTCCTAAAGAGCAAACTTCTCGTATACTGAAATGTGAGAGTGCTTTCCCTTTATGGGTCAGCATTGATTGTGCATAAAACATGTGATAGAAGGTTTCTGAAAATGGTAATTAAAATTGTAGGGTTTCAAAAGTGAGCATTGATTATATTTCAGGGCCTCTCAGTTAAAAGCTAAAGAGCAAACAACAGTCATTCAGCTGGAATACTCTGAGGCATCAGGACAAGGAGGACCTTGAAACTTTGAGTCCTGCCTTTTAATTGTTCTAGTCAAGAGTAGAACATCGCACCTTAATTACATCTAAGAGAGGAACTTACATGCTTTCCCCCTTTGCTGCTTGTAGCACTTTTTAAGGGATTAAAGCCCTTAATGAAGTCCTTACTGCCTCCTGTGAAGCAGGGCTTAGGTGCCCAGAGGGACCTTTCTGGTGCTGGGCTTGAGTGGCAGGCAGGGAGGGGGGACTGTGAGGTGCCCAAATGACAATAGGTGACCTCAGATGTTGCTCAGGTGGGACATATCAGACACATTTTTGTGTCCCATTTTGAAAGCTTGAAACTGTGTGGATCAGGCACCCTTTGGTGCAAATCAACAGGACTCAGCAGAGTTATGCCAATTTACACCACGTGAGAAAGGAGCACGTCAGGGGGATGCAGTAATTTGTGTAACTACAGCTGCATGCTGCTAGAAGCAACACAGGATGTTTTAAAGAGGTCTTATATTTTGTTACCATTAGATTATGTTTAATTAAAAGGACGTGTTGGAGTTGCCTTATTATGCACTTGTACAGAAGGTAGAAAATAAATCGTCCTCATGAGATGAACCAGTACTCTGATTGTGAGACTTAAAGGGAAGTGACAAGGCTATAAGTAGGTGAAAATCGAGAATTCAAGTGTTTTCTAAGAAACTCTGTGCTTATGTGATGTAACTGTTAGTGTTGTTGGTTTCAGGGCATGGTGCTTTTGCTGCCTAAACCACACATGCTGTCAAAAAGTCCCAGAGCGTGTTTTGGCTTTTTGTAGCACACAGGCAGAAATAATGTCAGATTGTTGATCTTGAATCACTGGATATCTGCCCTGAATAGTTTGCATCAGTAATTTAGAGCCCAAATGGGGTCATGTCTAGTTCCTAGCCTACTACAGACAAGTTCTGTTCTTGCAGAAAACTGTACAAAGCAACTACATTTTTGCCACAAATGAAAATACTAACTGCCTTTGGAAATTAAGTTATTAAGAGTCCTTAAATTTATGTTTTGGCTGCTGGTAGTCCCTGCCTTGCCTAGCAAGAATGGGTGTTAGACTCACATCCCTAGTAAAAGGTCAGATTAGCATTGTGAGCAGCATTAGATGGTCAGAGAAGAGTAGCAGGGTCTGAAGTGCTCACTTCCCCTTCATGCACTTCTCCTGTCCAACAGTAATGAACTTGCATTGTTGGAATAACTTTGACTGTGAGGTGCTTTTAAGTGGTGAAAACTTGCTGCAGAAAGGCCAAATCAGCCCAGTTAATATTCCTGTTTTCCCCCAACAAAGATGAACATGGGGAACCTGTGGCACTTGAGGTGTTTTGAGCTGACTGTTCATAAACTGTGTGTTTGATCACTGGACTAGAAGACAGTGCCACCCCTGGAAAGGGGCTGTGATGCCTTTAATGCAGTTATCCCCTCTTCCTGTCATGGCAGGTGTGAGAGGAAAAAGAGTTTATCACCCCCACCCTGGAGAGGGCAAATTCCTGTCCTGTAAAACTTGGTGTCTGTGAGGAAGCTTCTCAAAACCTGTCTCGCTGCAGTCAGGGTTTTATTTATTACTAGAAGAACTCTAGAAGGTGAAATGCAACTGCTGTGTTTCATTATTAAACAGCAGAGTTTTCAGCTGGGGTTGTAAACCTGGTGTTTTTAAGCCTGCAACCTCTCATCTGAAGGACGTGCTGAGAAGGGCTTCCTGCTTTCTGAGTTAGTGTTTAAAGTGTGGGAAGTGTACATCCCAATTGAAGTTTGTCTTCTGAAGCTTCTAATTAGGACAGAATGATTTGATTTTTCAGGGGTACCTTTTGGGTTTCCAGAAATAACAAGACAGCCACAAGGGTGATGCAGAGCAGGTATCACAGGTTACTGTCATCTTTGCAACTGTCAGAAGTGTTTTGGTGGAAAGCAAACCCATGTGTTTGAATAAATAAATATTTTTTACTTAATTTATGGTTTTCAATCCAAAAGAAACTGTCAAGTTTGAGGTATAATGACTGACTTTTTTTTTTTTTTGTTTGCAGTGGCATGAAAATTTTCAGAAAAACTGAGTGATGTTTTAAGCTACTTCCCTGCAGGATGCGGAGCCACTTAGGTATTATTTTCCATATAACTTTATACAACAAAGCAGGAGAAAGGAGGCAGGAGAGCCAAGTGTAAAGTGGCCTCTCGGGGGGTAATGATATGGTATGCATTGCAGAGAAAAAAAGGCAAGTGTTTGAAATCACTGCAGTCGGTCTATGATGTGTGAATAAAGACAAGAATTACCCTGTATCTGGTTTCCTGTCACAGCTGAAAGGCTGCTCATGTTTGCTCACAGATAGCATTTCATTTGGTAACTAAATTTTACTGGTCCTGAAACCTGGGTGCAGAGGGGAGACCTTACAACTGCTGGTTCCATTTCAGAGGGAGCTCCTGAGCAGCCTGTGGGGAAGGACAAGCTCTCAGCTGTCCAGGCTGGTGTGTGGTTTGGTGAAACAGTGATCCACACTGAAATATGTTTCTGCCAGAAACTTCTGGACACACTTACACAGGAGATAGTTCTGTAGTTAATCTCCTTCCCAGTAAGAAAAGCAGCATTTTGTCCTATCCCAGGAGGTGTTCAAGGCCAGGATGGATGGGGCTTTGAACAACCTGGTCTAGCAGAAGGTTTCTCTGCCATGCTAGGGTGTGATGATCTTTATGGTCCCTTCCAACCTAGACTGTTCTGTGGCTCATATGATTCTATGTTTGTAGATTGTGGAATAACCTGTCTTCCTCTTTTCCTGATTAACATTTGGAGGCACCTTGAACCTTCTAATCCCAGCAGATGTGCACTGACAAGAGAGATTTCTAGAGACTCAGGTCTTGACTCAGTGATGTAACCATGTGTGGGAAGCAGCCCTTCAAAACCTGCAGCTGTTGAGTGATGAAGGTCTCCAGGCTGGTCTGTGTGACCACGGAGTGGTCCCTGGGGTCCTCCGAGTGGCACTGGGCTCTGGCTTCCTTTGCAGTTTGAGTCTGTAAAAGCAAGGAGGGATTTCAAAGCCAAGCAGCAGATGTGAGCCTGTGGCCTGTGAATTCGTTGTTGCTCCCTGGCACCGAGATCCTCAGTGTCAGAGAGGGGGATTTAGTGCAGGCTGTAGTAGGTAGAAGCACAGAGGCTTTTTGTTTCTGTCTGAAGTCACCTCGTCGAGCTTTCGGGCTGGTATGTTGGCAGCTGAGCAAAAGGCTGTTTATTCCACATGACTCTGAACAGTTTTGGAATGGCTTCCAAATACAAATCAGTGGCTTGTTCCCCCAAAAAGCGAGTCAGAAACTTTTATCACATCTGTCAGTCATTGCTCTTGCTTTTATGGGTCAGCTCTGAGGAGCCAGTGTGATTAGAGCACCGTGTGTAGTCTCCAGGCAAGTTTTACAGCTTTGCCAGTGGAATGCAGATTTTGCTTATAGTTTTAAATTATTATCAGTATGCTTTGGAAGGCCTTGTTTATTTAGCTAAGCCATTTGCCTGGTCCAAAACTGGCAGAAGAGAATCTTCCTCCCTTCCCTTCTTGCTTTCCCTGTATCCTCCAAATAGACATCAATAATGCCCTTTTTCCTCAGTCTGCTAAAAATGTCGGTTGCATTTCAATGAGAACTATGAAATTGTGGGTTAACTCCTGTTCCTCTCATATCTCCTTTTGCAAAACAATTTCATGTAATTGCCGTCTGTCTGTGGGATTTGTTGATCCTTGTAGGATGAAGTGCCTGCAATTCCTTCTGCTTTTCCTCCCTTGGAGATCCCTCTCACGCTGTCTCTGAGCGCCGCGTATCAGCCGTAGCAGATCCTCTCTCCCTGTCGGTGCTGGTAGCTCTCTCCTCAGCAGTCTGTTACTGTTCAAAGCTTTGAAATGATCAAAGAGGAGGATGAGGAGTAACAAACTGCCTCAGCGTTTGTTCTGGCAGGGATGGAGTCGCTCACGTGAGGTGTGTTGTGGGACACGTGCCCGGGAAGGTGTAAAGTGTTACCGCTGCTGCTTTGATAGAGCCACAGGGAGTCTGATGCAGAAATAAAGAAATTCCTTCTTCCTATTGGCCCCTTTGGATATCGTTCTCCTCAAGATCTGCGTTTCCCAAAGTCTCAAGCTTTCATGGCCTTTAAATTATTCCCCAGCTTTGAGGGGAGGAAGGGCATGACCAGGATTGTTAGACAGAAGTGCCCAAATTTTGAAACTTACCCAAAACCTTTTTTCTCTTTGGCTTTTGGACCCTTGTTTATGGAAATAGTTTTTCCTTGTAGGCTCCTTTTTCCTCTGGAAGATGAAACTGCAGATTAAGTAACGTCACCCATGGGAGCTCTCATGATGGTTATTGGCTTCCTTTGAAATACTGAATTGTTCTCTGTTCCACAAACTGTGACTCTGGCAAATAGGGATGTGGGGCTATAGATTTTTGCAATAGTATCTATCCAGCCACGGTTTGAGATATTGTTTTCTTATTTTATTTTTTTAATTCCTCACACGTTAGCCTTAAGAAAAAGGGTAAAATCTTTTCAGTCTGAAAGGGACTGTGAACAGATATTGAAGAGCAGCAAAATGTGAAGCCACTTTTCTGCTGTAGTTCCACAAAGCAGCTTTGTAGGTCAGATCTGCTGTTTCTTTTCAGCTCCATCTGGGAGCAAAAGCAACATGTAAGCTTCATATATGTAGCTTGAAGTCAGGATGATAATTCTTATTTAAAATCACTTTTTGTGTTTAATTGATGAGTATCTTTAATGGCTCAGTAAATGGAACCTACAAGAGCAAAACAAATTGGTGCTGCTGTGGCATTGTAAAAGAACTTGCTTCTACCTTGCTTAAAAGGAATTTCTGTGAAAATAATCTGCAAGGAAAAAAAGTTACATGGATGTTTCAGTAATTCACAGTGAATATGAGCTTGTCTACTAGCACAGGTTTCATCTTGTGGGAAAAGAAAATTGCAGCTAATTTATGGTAGAAATGTGAATGTCAAGAAGAAGGAATTAATAAAACAGGCAAGATGGAATTGTTCATTCCAGAAATGTGCATTGCTCTTTTCAGAGAAAAGTTCTGGTTCAGTTCTGTTCTGCTACTTCAGCCTTCTCAAAATTTGTGTGTGAGTGTTTGGGCTTTAACTCCTGGAAGAGACTAACAGCTCTTCTGGATAAAAAACTGCATCTGACTTACAGGAGTTCCTCGTGTTAATGGTTCCTTCTGCCTAACAAGCTCTTGACATATTTTTCTTCCATGGGATAAATAATTAATAAGGATTAAATATGACAGTTTGCAGAATTGTTTTTGCCCTAATTTAACAGTTAACTTAAAGTTGAAACTTCTTTTACTGTTAGGTCCATTTACTTCTGTCAGTTATGGACGTTCTGTTGTGCAGTTACAAATTGGCACCATTGCATCATGTTTGCAGATAAAAGTTTAATGGAAATTCTTATGTCAGTGTGGTTGCCCAGCAGAAAAAAATTGGATGGCTCTGAGATAGCTCAAGGGAGAACAGACTACTTGATGGAATCTGAGATCACAAGTTACTTTTAAATATCTTGAATCAGGTATTTTAAAAAAGCAGTTAGGAGAAAAAAACCGGCATTATCTGTTTCATGGAAATTTTTCTTATGAATTAGGTGACCTGTTCTAAGCTTCCAGTCTAAGTCTGTATATCACACATGCAGTATTTTATCTCACCCAAAAATTAAAGGTGAGGGGAAAAAATCAAAGAAGTTCTGTTTTACTCAGCTCTGGCTAAGGGAATGTGTGTATGATCCCCAGTCTGCCTCTGGAAGGCTTTGTCTTAAAGGGGGGTAGAGGAAGAGAGAAATCAATTACTTAAACTTAAAAAAAACCACTTTCCCTGAAAGAAAACTCAGTAGATGCTATCAGCTGCATTTCACTTTCAGGCTCTCCAGATGTTTGTGGAAATGGAAGTGGATTTAAGTGTCCTTAAGAATTGTGTGGTTGATGAAATCAGACAAATTCAGGGATGGGCAGGCAACTTTCTGCAGTTTGGTTTAGAACTTGGTTAATACACAGATTTCTTGCCTCCTGTTCTCGCTGTCATTAAAACTTCTGAAATCAGTGGGAAGAAAGTGGCAACTTTAGTTTGAACTCCATTCCTTTGATGCTGCATATGAAGAGTTCTAAATGTACTGTATGTCTGCAGTGCAGTGTACAGGTTGGTCAGCAGGGACTCTGAACTTGTCAGAAACAAATGGGAATTAATTATTTTTTTTTCCTTGACTGTTGCAGTTTTGTTTCAGCTGCTGTGGGCTCTGTCATATCAATTGCTGTGAAGTAAATTATTACTAAATGTTAGGTGGTAGTGGTGATTATTTCAAAGATAGGGTAATCTAGAGGAGACAGCTTGCACAGGAAAAGCAGTCAGTCATATTAACTAAACTGGCAATAACTGCCACAAAACATCACCATCATTTTGTGCCCCTTTTGGTCACGCTGTTGAACTAGATGAGCTATGTCCTTGTTTGTGTTTCAGAGAAGAAATCTGAGATACAGTCACTTCAGGGAAAATGCAAGTCCCTTGATTTATTGATGTTATTTTATCAATTTTGCACAGGTTTTGCGGGGAGGAGGGAAGGAAGGAAGATTAGGAATTTCAGATGAAGACAGGCAGAAATGGTCACAAATGCCTGTCACACCCAAGAGCAGTAATCAAATTACTGCCACGAAGGAAAATGATATAATTGATTATGAAATTTGAAATCAGTGCCTAGAGCGCTAGGAAAGCTGACAACGTGAGCCAGTGTATTTAAAAAGGAGAGTGGGTGCACAACCACATTAATATGCTTTTAAAGAGAAGGAATCTCCTGCGGGAGGACATGGTGTCAGTAATTTATGGGCACGAACAAAATTCTGCATCAGTGATTTATAGTGTCAGGCGGGGCTATTAATGCGATTAGGGTTCAGAGTTTAATTTACTTCCCTCTTCAAAAGAGAAGAATGATCTACTGTAAGGACACATATGAGTTGTTTTAAATGGTGTGTGAGGACCCTTCTGGCTTAAACTGGAGGAACTGTTTTAAAGCAGTCAGGAGAGGCAATGGGCATTGCATGTTCCTATTTCTCAGGTATGTGGTATCCATGAGCAGTCCCTGTAGGTCCCACTTCTCAGGGAAGAGCAAGCAGTGTTGAGTCTGGTTCTGTCTGGGCTGGCACCAGTGAATTTTGTTAGTTATTTACATTTTTTTTCCTAACCTATGAGAATTATTCTGTTGGCGAAGATTTGAAGTTATTTGACTTTCTTAGTTTGAAGAAGAAAGAGATACTTCATTCTTAGTGTCAAGTGACTTAATTTCTTCTGAAGATGCGAAAACCAGAACTGCCTCTTGTGGTGACTGTCTTGGTATCCTCTGTGGTAACAAGAGTGATACTTGCATAGTTTGCACAACAGTTAAAGTACTGCTTGCAGGAACACCCCAGGAGCTAGACATGGCATCATTACTCTAATTTATGGATGAGAAATGAAGCTCAGAGAAAATTCTAGTTTTCGGGGTTGTAGAAGCTCCAGGGGAAGAGGACTCACCACCTCAGAAGCAAGGCTTGTGTGGGTAAAAATTGAGTGTCTCATTGCTTCCGTCCTTAGGAAGTCTGTTTGTGGTCCCAAGCCCCAGTGACTCCAGACATTTGCCACCCAGTTCTCTAAATCTGCTTTTTGAGCACAGTTTCTCTTCCCTGTTTGCCCTGCAGAGCTGCTGCTTGCTATCTTGAGCATCCTCCTCTTTCTCAGTTTTCAATTAATCTCTCCCCACTCATCCCAGTCTGTTCCTCTGGCTGGCGCAGAGCTCTCCCGACAGCTCTCATCTGTGGGAGGGAAGTGTGATTTAACGGGGAGGAAAGAGAAGCTGAGTGCTTATGCCTGTGAGTGATTTTTGAGCTGTAGGTTTATTGCCATATACACCTCACCTTGCTTAAAGTCTCCTCCGGAGATCTCTTCCATCCCTTGCAGCTTTCTTTAAACTTTTCTGCACAAACTTCTTGGCTGCTTCTTCCTCTGCTGCTATTAGTAAAACTTTGGGCAGATGCAGTGCTTTTGCTGTGACCTTCAGTGTCACTCCCACAGCTAATATGAAATACCATACAACCCTCGATGCAATTTTCCATGGCTGCTGTGGGCAAAGTCTGGTATTAATGGAGGAGCCACGGGGGATTCTGATTGTGCTGTTTCTTCTGATTGTCACACTGGTTTCAAGATAAGTTATGCTTGGGGTGGTCCGGCTATATCTCCCTGTGCATTTCACTTAGGTATAAAATAATCCACACCTAGATGCTTTTCTGTTATCAAAATGCTTTAGGTGAGTTTGGACTTAAAGGCTTTCTATGTAAAATTGGTCTGGGGGAGTAATTTGTGAGGCAGGAACCTTACTGGGAGCAGGAGGAGGGATTGAGGCTGTAGGGTGAGAGGATTTCAGAAGATGATGAGAATTGGATATTGGATGGGGAAATTCCTGCTGGGAGTCTGGGAAGGTATTTAAAGAATGGGTCTGGATGGAAGTTGAAGTACTGGTTGGGTGTGTGGTGAGAAATGTGGGTACTGGGTGGGCTGGACATCCTCCAGCAAATGGAGAGGTGGAACCATCATATTACAGCAAGGAAATAATTGGGCTTTGTGTGAAGGGGAAAATAAAGAGAAACAAAAATGATCCTTTTGGTCTAAAACACTGGGTTTGAAGGCAGCCAGAGTGATTGCAACTTTCAAAGAGCATTTTTCCCAAGACGAAGTTTCAGCTGGCATAAAAGCTAGCATTTGACATCTTTTTCATATAATGATTATATTAACAAAAGCAGACCTCGCTGTTGGCTGCTTTTGTAAAACAACTCCAGCACGGCTCTTCATTCTCTTAACTCCTGCGTGCGACTTGAAGTCAGCTCAAAACTCCTGCTGGAACGCAAGCAGGTCAGCTCCTCTGATGCAGTCAGAGTATTAGAAAGCGCTCCACATGGCTTGACAGAGGCTCTTCGCGATTGTTCGTTTCTCTTACAGCGGGCAGTTGTAATACACTGATGTTTGCAGCACTCTCACATTTAATGTTCCCATCCCACAGGCAGTGAGATCAGGATGGCTCAGGCTGCTCAGGCATCTGTGCTGAGATGCTGGTCTACAGTCTGTAAAGCCTGCAGGTACTAGGAGTTCCTTTGTAACTAGTGCTGTTTTAATTGATGTTGAAAATACTGGCTTCAGCTGCTGGCTGAGGGTTAGGTATTCTTACAGCACTGAAAATGGACTTCACCGACCAAAAGGAACTGGACAGAGCCTGTGTTGAATTGTCCTAATGTTTTTGGTGTCCTGATGTGAGGGTGGCTTTCCTCAGACTGCTGTTTGATTTCCAGGTTGTGCTATGGTTGTAATTTTCTCTGAAGTGCCCAAACAGAGATTTATCTGTGCTGTCTTTTTTCCTTGTGGGATGCATCCACAGTTAAACCTCACACTGTATGGGAAGTCTGTATCACTTCTTAAAGGCTAAAATTCCCAGCTTTTCTCCAGTGTGTTTCATGCTGTGTAATTTAATCAGCAATCCTGATTTCTTTTGTCTGTAAGAAAATTGCAAGGGTTAGGGCAGCACTGTATAAAGAAGGAGGCAATCTGTATTTTAAGCCCTTCCACCAACACAGCCTGGTGGGGTGTGTATGTGGAAGGAGGTTTCCATATAGGAAACTTGTGATGTGAGGAATCCGAGGAGCCACGAGGATTGTGTAAATGTTTGCTCTTTAAAGCAGAAATAGTCTGCTTGCTCTACTGAGAAAAATCACTTTGCTTATGAGAGAGCACAGTTTATTAACTGTGGTTACTGGAGATGAAGCAAAGGGAAGGGACTCATTTTGTAGACTGGAAAAAAAAAACCAAACCAAAAGAACATTTCTGCACAGTTCTGATTTATTTTTATAATCATATTGACTTTATCTGGTTGCCATCATTCAGATACAGCTGACTAGAGGTGTAGGAAAGCACAGAAATTTTGAACAGAGTATAAATACAGGATTGAACATTTGTTTCATTACGGTGAACATAGCCTGGATAGGTGAGAAAAAGGAATGTGAGACAAGTGCTAGACATCAGCTTTGTTATAATTTGCATTTTATTAATAAATATTCTTGGAAATCATTATCCTTTAGCACCTTATTGTAAACTGCTGCTGAGGCGATGGGGGTGATATTTCTTACTGGTATAAATTGGTGTAGCTGAATTAGAAGTGTGATTTTCCACTAGTCTTGGAAGCTGCTCTGGTTGGACAAGGGAAAATTACGTCTCTTTGTCAGACTGAATAGCAGAACTGGGCTTTGCTCCGTTTTGCATATCACTGGGACAGGTAGCAGACCTTAATTTGGTGGAGAAAGGCATGTGAATAACCAACAGCTCCAAATTAAGGACAGGAAAATGAAAAGTTAGACACTTCTGCATAGAGAAGGCCAAACTGTGTGTTGATTGTACATTTCCTTGCTTTTGATGTACTCAGATCATGACAGAATGACTTCTCCCCCCTGAGTGTTTGCTTGTCTGGTGCATCCAGGAGCAGTAGTTCAGCTCTTCCCAGCCTTCCTTTGGTCAGGCCAACAATCATCCTCTTAGTCCTTTCCACCCACTCCAGAGATAAAAATCAAATTACCCACATGAGGAGTTCGTCTCAGCGCTTGTTAATACTCTAAAGAGAAAAAGGCAGAGGAAACTTTAAAGGACAGCTAAACTGAGACTCTTTTAAACTTCTGTTTTGTGGTCTTTGTAAAGAATGTGATCAGTTTTTTTGTTTCACTGAAGCTGTGGCTGCTGATAACTTCCAAGCTCAGCAATATGAGGGCCATAGGGGTTTTCATTCTAGAGGTTCCTTCAGGGAAAAGTCAAAGAGGAGAGAATTGGGAAAGTATTTCTTATGGAGCACAAGTAATTTTGAGGGGGAATTGTAGAAAATACTGCTGGTTTTGGTGGTGTGAGTTGTCACTGTAGACCTTGTGGCAGAGATGTTCCTCATGAAAAGGGTTTTTGGTATTTTGGTGTGATCCAAAAGAATCTGTGCTCTCTCTTCACCACCTCTGTTCAAGAATGTATCTCTTTAAAGAAAGAAGCTGTCCTGTAGATTTGCTGTAGCTGCATATTTCTTTCTTCTGGTCAATGAGAAGTCAAATTCCAAACCACTCTTTGCCAGGCAGGTGATAATAGCTTTAAATTTAAAGAAAATGATAGAATGACTGAACAAATAGCTTTAAATTTAAAGAAAAGGATGGAATGACTGAACAATGTAGTACACAGAAAAACAGCTGGAAAAGAGGTGACAGAGTGAGGGGATGGTGGTGAAGGTCTGCTAATCATGTTCATTCTCTTTCATAATTGAAGAATCAGAAAGCATCATATAAAAACTGAATTGCTTCAGAAATATACAGAGCAAGATTATGCTTCACACAGAAGAAAACCTCTGCAGAATAATCTGTTAACTGAAGTTTCTGCAGGTTCAAGATGTGGATGTGAGAAATACGCTGGTGGTTCTCATGTGCTGAGAGAACCTCTGCTGGCTCAGGAGGCCCTGGGGCCACAAGTCAGGATTATTTTGGAAGATGTTTGGTGTTTGTATCCTGTTCTGTTTTTGCCAGGTCAAACAGTAGCTGTTTTAGTTCAATGATTTAGGTCAATTGATTTGAGTTCAGTGAACCTTTGAACTCATCAGCTCCCGCTGTTCTTAAAGTGGCTTTGTATGTATTGTATGTCTTGTAAACTTTTCACCTTTGCAAGTGGTAAATATTAAGATGATTATATTGATTAAAAATCCATTTGAATGCTGCTGTATGCTTTGTTATCTAACATGCAAGTTGGCCCTTGTCTTTCCAACTGAAGATATCCAAGAAATCCAAACTTTTCTTGCTGAGACATCATAATAGATTTTATAGGAGAAACTGCTGGAAGAATTAGATAAAGAGCCCTGAAAATGTGGAGAGGGGAAGAGGTATTACAGTTTGTATTTAAGCTCAAGCCTCTATGTTTGATTGTAGGGAGATGTTTGAAAAAAGCTGTACCAGAGCTCTGAAGGATTCTTCAACCTGCAGCTCTGAGCTCTGGGAACTGGGCTGCAAACTCCTTGAAACCCAAACAGATGTCTTGGTACAGAGCTTCAAAGCTTTGAAGCTTTTCCCCACATGCCTTCCTATGTGAGGAGACTTTTAAGAGCTGCTGAATAAATTTTATTATCTTTTCTATGAAAGCACTATCCACATGGAAGAGGCAGGCTGTGAACAGTCGTGGGCTCAGGCGTGAGACAATAACCACGTAATGCAGCCTCAATTCAACAAAAATGGGATGGAAACGAGAGAGAGATGTGTCAGCCTGCTCAGGACCCAGAGGGGGCAGAGTTTTGAGATGCTTCAGTAGCTTTTTCATGAAGATAAGTAAACACAAGGGAGAGCTGTATTGGCTTTGGCTCTGCCACATTAGACGGAAGAATTCCTAATGCTGACGAAGAACGTGGACGAATAACAACCCAGATGTTCATCCTATTGCTTTATGAGCATTTAGGAATGAATCTGACAGTGATGAGTGCGACTTGAGAACCCACAGAGATTTGAATGGGTAAAAATGTCAGGGAAAGGCAATGAATGTAGCTTATCCTGCATCCTTTCACCCCCTTCTCACACCCTAACTGGGTGTGTGTTGGTGCTGGAGGCCGTGCTGGTGCTGTAGGAATGCCCAGGAAAATAAAACTCCTGCTGTAAGAATTTATCAAACTTTAAAAAGTTAAGACAAAGGAAAACGTCTGGAGATAAGGGACTGAGACATGAGAAATGAAATCCAATTCAGTTGAATGACAATGTTTCCTACCTGGAAGTCTGGTGTGCTTTTCAACACCTGTCATCTGCTACTAGAACAAGAAAAAGTAGTGCACTGTTGTATTAACAGTTCTGATTTGTTTTATAGTTCCTGGGGAAAAAAATCAAAATGCACGTGGTTCTCTTATTAGGACTCTGTATTTTCCTGTAGCCAGAAGCAGACCAAATAATTTTAGGAGGGCTTTATGCAATAGTTCCCTTACACTATTCCGTGTTGCAATTTGCAGTATTTGTTCTCCTCTGTTTAGACTTTTGTTTTCCTTGAGGCATTGCAGTGAGTTGAGATTGGGGGAAAAAATGCAATATTTGTATCATAAAGATTATTCAGTTTAAAGATCTGAACCAATAATAGAGTTACTTTTTTTTTTTTTTTTCCTAAAGGGGAATGCAGCCCTCAATCACACAACTGCCAGAAACTCAGGCCCATTTTTAAACTGTCTAAGGCAGGATGAAGTTAATTTGTAAGGTCAAGATCTACTTATAAGTAATGGCACTTCCCATGGGGAAAAACACTAACCCAATTTGTGAAAGTTATTTTATTTGATGGTCAAATAAACTCGATAGCACATCAGGAATATTGTTCCTGGCTGTGATGTGACACACAGAGCAGCATTTAGGCAGAAAGCTTTGTTTTTCCTGTGAATGTATTGATGGATTTTCATGTGGATGTTTGACTTTTGAAATCATAGCTTTGGTATTCTGAAAGACAAATGAAACTGTAGGGTAAAGGAACAAAACTAAACCAGCTCCAAAAATACAGGAAACGTGGCAGCAGGAGGGTCCACTCAGGGAAGATTATAAAGCTTCACATTGCCAGAGCCTCTTTAGCAGCTCCTTCACATTGTGGGTTTGGCAGAAGGAGGATGACAGGGCTGCCAGCCTGCCTAATGATCTTCATCTAACATTTACCTTATTGAGAGGGGAATAATTCTGTTAAATTAACATCCTAGCATATTTGCTGTCCAGCCAGTTGATGAATTAAATAGCCCGAACAAAAGGTTTCACGACTCGTTTATCCATAAAAACTGCTGAATTTTCCACGCAAAAGGGAGTGGCTTTCCAGCAGCTGGGTGCTGCAGCACTCTGTACCCCTTACCTGCAAAAATATCCGTGTTTATGTGTAAAAAGAAGACGTTTAATGAGGCTGTGTGTCTTTGGGAGGCAGGATAGCACGCAGACAGCTCTTGGAGCGAGCCGAGCTCCGCATGGCGCGAGCCTCCTGCTCGGAGGAAGCGCAGGCTGCTAATGACAGCCCACGAGCCTGTGACACTGGGACCACTCCATCAATCACACGTGGCACCTCGTGCCAGCCCAGCCAGCTGTCCTCTTCCATCAGCGTCCGAAAGTGCCGCTCCGAAGGCCACAGGTGCCAGCTGCCAGCCTCAAAGAACCACCGGGCCTGCCCCAGGATGAGAGTGTTTAGGCAACCTGTTCAGATTGAGTTGTCTGTCCTGACAGTCCCTCTTGAGTTTCAGTGCTTGGAAAAAGGAGGATAAACAAATTTCAGGCTAATAGACAAAGCAGCACATCTCTAACAAGAAGTCCAAGCCTAGGGCTTTACACTCAACCAGTTTTGAGACACCACCAAACATGCCTGTGGCAGCAGGAGGTGTTGCCAAGGGTGCAGTTGAGTTGTCCTGCTTGGTCTGACCAAAATTTGTAACCTCACAGTAAAGTCTGTGGTTCACGGATCCACCAACCCACTGGGAATTTCTGTCACTTCTGTTGGATGTGCCAAAGAGGATGTGGAGAGGAAGACTCAGTTTTGTGAGAAAATATATTAAAAAGATGCTCATTAGAATTGAATTAGAATGAATTACTTAATTACTTATATATATATATACATACTTAATTATGTTAATGCTAATAACAGTTAGAATTTCAATGTGCAGTTGTGGAGAGCGTGGCTGGGAGCCCTTAGCTGAGCTTCGATTGCTGCTGCACACCTGAAACGTCTCCACGTACGACAGGCCCACCAAAAAGGGGTGAGCAAGTGATTTCCCGTGATTTTCAGATCCATGGGCAAGGATACTTCTGCATCCTTAAGTATTGAGGACTCCAGATCTTGAGCATGTCAGTCTCAGGAGCCTGTAGGTATAAGAGGCTTATATGGGCAGTCAGGCTTTTACAGTGGAAATGGGTATTTTGAGGCAAAAAAAAAAAAAGCTTCTGTTGCTGCTGTAACCCCCAGACTGATGCACAGTCAGTGATTTCAACTGTTTTCACAAAGTCAGTCTGCTGCTGTTCTGGATTCCAGTGGTTCCAAGTGCAGCAGTTTGCCCTTGTACATCTATATCAAGTTTTTTTCTCCTATTATCATCACTAGATCCTTGTCCTCACTTGATGTTTTCTAGGCTTCTCATTCCTATTCTCCAGCCTGTATGAATTTTCTATTATTTGCTTGCTGAATGCAATCACTTGCAATTTCCCAGGCTGAAAAAAAGAAGTTCCTTTGAAAAAAAAAAAAAAAGTAATGGAACATCCTCAGGTTGAAATGGGCCCTGAGCACTGCTGATGGCTTGGGGACTTTAATTTACTAAACGTCAGTGGTTTGATGGCAATTCAACATGACTGGTGATTGCCTGCATCGTGTTACTGCTGTGGCTGAAAAGGCTGTTTACCTTTGAAAGACAGAAAGCTCAGCTGAGCAACACAAAGAGCAATCTCCTGTGACCTGCTAATAATTTTTTTTTCCCCCAAAGATTCTTCAGTTGCTGAGGAGCACAAACCCCTGGAGAGAAAACTTCTCTTTGCACATATGCTTGTTTATATATCTGTTACAAGAGGTCAAATGAGAAAAATGGTGTTTGCAAAAGAACTTTATATCAGAAGTTTTCTTTGCTGCAAAGTCATCCTTAATTTGGCCAGTGGAAGACTTTTCCTTTTCAAGAGATTTCTCTCACATTTATCATCCCAGCTTGACACAGCACTGAAATATTTCTCTGTATTTCTAATATTTGTTGTGGTACTACTTAGAACCGTGAGTGGCCCTATACAAGTTGGAGAGCAATGGTTCAGAAAGAAAAAAAAGCCATCTGGTTCTCATTAATTTGCTGAAATGATCAGAACATTTCCTAAGAGAGACTATGCTGCGTGTAGGGAAGGTAGTGGCAGGGGTTCTTCATTTGTGCAAGTGGATGCAAACTCACCTGCCTAAGAATGATCTTGTTTCTAAAAATGAATTTGGGGTCCAAGGTCCTTAGATAACATCAGACTTGATGGTCTTTTATCCATAAACTGCATTGCAGACAGTTCGCTTCCTCCCACTGCCAGGCAGGTGATTATGGAAGGAATAAATTTTTTTGTGTTAAAAAGACAGCTGGGATCTTGCTTACTATTTAAAGAAAAAAGTTAATAATTTCAAAAAAGAGATTTTTAGAGGTGTACATGTCCAGGTAGAGCAGCCAAAGCTGAGACACGTGTCCAGTGTGCTTGTGTCAGCAGCCCCTGAATGGCAGGCTCGGGAGTTTTGCATGAATTTCTGTATTTCTGATATGCTGCTTTCCTTTTAACATTTGGCCTCTAGGCCTTTTCTTTTGGCTTTTGTGTGTGCAGAGCAGACTTTATTGAAATACTGGTGTGTGTGCTCCAGGCTCCTCTGGCCTTACATGGCCAGTCTGTGCTGGACAGAACCCACACCCACTCCCTGCTGCTGGGGATCTATCAAAGCAATGACCAGCTTGCTAAGGATAATTTTATAGGCTCTGCAGCTGGTTTGTTTAAAACTACATTACTGTCACATTTAGAAACATTTAGCACCGCTGGACCAATGAGGAATAATAATTTAAAGCGGCTGACTAGATTTAATCAGTTTGTGGGAGATGAGACTTAATCAAACATAAGAGGTTGAGAAGGCTGATAGAGCTAATGAATTTGAATAGGTAATACAGACCCTGCCTGAACATTTTCTCTGGCTGTGGTTGGTTTATAATAATAAAGTGTTTGTAAAAGTTACCAATCAATCAATAGGTATAAAGTCCTTTGTGTGAGAAACCTCAGCAATGGGGAGAGAAAATTGCCTGAATTGAAACTCAGAGTAGACATTGCAGGAGATTTCTTTCAATAGAGGAATTCTAAGAGCTAATTTTCCATATGTTTTCATAATATGCAAGAAAAGAGAATTGGAACATTACCTTGAAGACAAATACCCCTGTGAGCTGTATCCTGCTCAGGTCCTGGATGGCTGCTCTTGGTGTAGACCTGCTGCATGTACTGACTGCAGAGCCCTGGCATGTGTTTTAACTTCCCTGACCTTCAGTTCTCCATCTGTAAAATTCATGTGTGCAGCCTTTCCTACTCTGTTTTGTTTATTTTATGTGTTGTAGCTAGGGAAGTGTTGACTTTATAAAGAAAGGCCAGCTGAGGCAGATGCTGTGAGATGTGTGCTACAGCAATCTCTGCCTTCATATTACCAATCTTCCACCTCTATTTTACCCTCAAGCCCAAAAATCATAGATGCCTCCTCCCCAGCCCCCCTTTTTAAGTCAAGGACAGGTGCAGCATTAAGATCAGGGTTTGTGTTACAAGTAATCTCTTTGGTACTTTATAAATTAGGGATGCTTTAAGTGAACAAAAAGTAACTGTATAAGCTCATCATTTGAAATCTATGCTTGTGTAGTGGGAGCCTGACCCATCCCCCTTCATGTTTCCAGTGGAGAAAAATTCTGCCTGTGCTTTCTTCAGCAAAGGCAGCAGTTGTAAATATTTTTCAGCTTCTGCTGAATTAATTGTGAGAGGTCCTGCTCTCTGCCCACCTCCTTCTGGCAGTGCTGGCAGAGATTTGCTGGGCTTTGGAGGGAGTTTTGTCTCGTACCTATCCTTAAAGAGAATCATAAAATTATAGAATGGTTTGGGTTGGAAGGGGCCTTAAAGGTCATCCAGTTCCAACCCCTTGCCATGGGCAGGGACACCTTTCACTAGACCAGGTCACTCAGAGCTCCTGAACACCTCCAGGGGTGGGGCAGCCACAGCTTCTCTGGGCAAAGAGAAGAAATGTGACAACAGAAGGACCAAACCCTGAGAGGTACTTTTAAAACGTTCTGAATTTAGGGTGCCTGAGATTTTTTTTGCTCCCAGCATAATCCCTCTTTCAGCTGAAGAAGCTGGTGGGGAAGTAGAAGGTAATTCTGTTCTCCTGCCTCAGTCAGGTCAGGTCCTTCACGTGGCTGGAAGAAGGATAAACTCTGTTAACTGTTGACATCAAGGTCCCCTATAAAAGACAAATATGCCATGGGAGCGTGGTGAGGGGAATTGGATTGGGATAGAGATTTTTAATCAGCATCAGGCCTGACAATGAACTAACACCACAACCAGCAGAATGACTGAGAGTCCTGGAATGTTGAAATATTCAGTAAATGCTGTATTTTGTTTAATGCTGTAGAGTTGCTAAAGCTCTTTTTTTCTCAACCAAGATCAGAAATGCCTTTTTCTATTCTGGCTTTTTCATATGCTTTTGTCATAGTGCTAAGAAATGATGGGGCTACATGGTGACTTTCTTTAAATCACTGTGCTTATGTGAGAGGATTGGTTGCTAAAAACATCAGGAGTTACAGAATATTTGTTTTGTTGTTACTGCATCAATAATGTGAAGCTCTACTTGAAATTAAATCTTTATTATGCCATGCATTGTTGAAGGTTTTCATTTTTCCATATTTCAGTCCAAGGTGACCATGGTCATTGTGAATCATGAAGGAAGATGTGGCATCCCTGCCTTCTGCCTGCAGATTTGAGATGTGGAGGGGTCCGTGGCCAGCTTATGGTCACTGAGGTGTTTGCAGTAAAACCAAAATTAGCTTAACTTTAGCTAACAAAAGCTGCCTAGTCTTTTTTTTTTTTTTTAATATTCCCACTGTAAATGTTGAAAATAGAGGCACCTCCATGCAGTTGAATCCCTTTAGCTTTGACTTCTGTCTTAGGATATAATGAAATGCACACTAGCCAGGGTGGTTTTTCTCCACCGACTCCAGAAGGAGCCTCAATAATCACTTCGGATAGAGCTCTGAGAAACCTGGTCTGGGGGAAGGTGTCCCTGTCCATGGCAGGGGGGTCAGAACTAGATACCTTTAAGGTCCCTTCCAACCCAGGACATTCTATGATTCTGTGACTCCTCTAGGTGGGTAAATGTGAGTGTGATGAGCCCCATTTCAAGTAGAACAGAGGAGGAACTCTGGTTTCCTCATGAGTTCCCAGTGAACATCACACTCCTTTGCTGCACTCTGACACTGTAACAACATGCACATTTTATTACCAAAACTATTTCAGCACCAGGTGTGCCGTTGGAACTTGCAAAGTCTTACCTCTGTGAAGTCACATTTTCCTCCCCAAAACACCCAGTTTCAGTCTTAGGTTGTATTTTGCATCTGCAGTGCAGAAAGGTGCTGGTTGTGTCAGTCTCATTTTGTTAGGAGCAGTGCACATGTTCATTTGGAGTTTTCTTCATGTTCCTAAGCGCAGGCAGCGTGCAGAGCTAATTAATGGGAGAAGTGGAAGAAGCCACTGATGAGTACAGATTGAATATCTTCAGATAAAAAGAGCTGTGGGTCTCCTGTTGAGTTTAAAGAATAACCCTTCTGAACCTTGGATATGCAAGCAGATGCAGTGTGTAGAAGCAACCAAATCCAGGGTTCGAGGGGATGAAATTAGTTCAGTTGACTCTTATTTTCTATGTATACATTTCCAGAATGTATTATTACCTTGCGGGTAGCTAATCTAAATACAGAGGTGCTTAATTTTTTGCTCCCTAATTATAGAGGTCAGTAACAGCAACTTTCATTACCTCATTCATTGTTTTCTTGAAGTGGATGGAGAGATTGGGATCTTGCTGTATTTTCAGCATATCAGCCTGTTTTGATGCCTTGCAATGTAGAAATTAAACCAGGAGGACTGAACAGCCTTTCTTATATGGAATTCCTGATAGTGATACACTTAGAGTTCAGATTTTTTTGGCTGTTTTCCTTTCATGTTGGGAATATCAATATAGGCGGAATAGTTGTTGATGAAAAATCCCAGAATTTAACGGTTCATGCTCAAAGAAGTAACTTTTCTGTTTAAAATTACATAAAATTTAAGTATGAACAGAAAGGAAATGCAACAGGAGCTACTAAACCATTTTGATTATGCTGGTTTTCTGCATTGAGAGTAGAGAGGGTAGCAGAGAATGGGACTTGAGGTGTATTTCTTGTCGTTTTCATCTGGGGTTCAAGCAGAACCGATTGACTAGGAGTGGTTTATGACCAGATACACATTTCATCAGGAGCAATATTTCTTCTTCTCTTGAGTAGAGGACCATTTCTCCAGCCTACAGTTATTGAGACACAACATGTCCCGGTTGCACATCCATTTCATGGAAGTTAGAGGTGGGTGCCCTTGATCTTTTTCACCAGATCTACTCCATGGCAAGTGTCCTGCCTTTTCTGCATGGGGAATCCCATTCTGTTCTGCGTGGACAGCTTTGATTGCTGCAGGCATTTCAGCCTGGCACAGCTCCTCCATCCAGATCTCTGCCCAAATCCTTGTCCTGGTGCGGGGGAAGGAGGATTATAAAGAACAGAGAGCTGGGAAGAAGAGATGGAAAAGTTTTCATCTTCAGGGCTATTCTATGCCATTGCATAGACTTCCTGAAACTCTTGCTCTGGTATTTGTTCCAGCCATCAAACTTGGAAGGAAATCCCTCATTGGGTGTGTGATTTCTTTCTAATTTCAGTCTATAAAGTGAACACGGGGACATGGTTCAATACTGAGTGAAGGAGAACAGCAGTGTTACTCCTTACCAACCTCGACTTTGAAGTCTGCATGAATTTGTACTCTAAAGAACTTTCCACCAGGATAGCAAGTGGCCTCCTCGTTTGCCATGAAGGATGAGAAAGATTTGCTGTTGGATGCTGTTCAGCTGTGGGGTTTTGAGCTAATACTAGATTTTTCCTTTTGGGAGAATGTGCTTGCTGTACTTCCTGCATTGACTAGTCATTATTGATATCCCCATCTTCCCCCTGCTCCCTCCTTGACTTCTTGGGAAGGTCATGCGCCTGGGATTTACAGCTCTTTTTGGTGTGTGGTGACTGTTAGAGCAAAGATGAATGGGAAGGGAAGCTCTTGTATGTTCTTCTGCCTGGAAACTTGTTCAAGGCTAGGGATCTCGGGTGACTTTTATTGTTACCTTTTCTGAGAACAGCCTCTCAGTATGAAATAGAAACTGAAATAGAAGAGTGGCAACTAACTGGAGACAGACCTGAAAGGACGGGCATGGAGATACAAATTGCTTATTGTTTATAGTATTTGTCTGCTTAAAGCCCACTTCTCTCTTGTGAGCCTGGCTTGCTTAAAAAAGAATTGCTACACTAAGAGAAGTTTCCTATATCCTAGCTGTGTTACAGAAACATGTTGTGAAAGCAGTTGCCATGAAATTGAATTACAGGTGTTGTATTCTTCATTGCTTAAATTGCTCTATTATATCACAGGCCTCATCGTTTGTTTTGAACAAATAACTGCAATTTAGTAGGAGCCTAAGAGATGATGGTATTAGCAGTCAGGGGTTGTTTAAGGCTTCCTTAATGATGGAAAATTGTTCCTATCCATTTACCATGTGTCATCTTTGTAAAAATGCATGTGCAGTGAATGGAAAAGGAGAACGGTTCCCTCATGGCATCTTTTTCCTAAGTTTGTTTTTATGTTTTTCAACGTGTGAAACAAACCCCTGTAGGTTTTTAGATCAGTCAGGGCAGCATGGTCATTCACACGTAACTTTGACACAGCTCTGATACATCAAATGGTGGCACTGGATGTAGTCAGATATTTCATTCACTTTCAGTTTGCTGGAATTAAGTACATGGTTGCTCAGCCTAAAAATTTCCCAGGTTTTCGTGGAATAGGGTTTTAAAAGATCCTTCAGGAAATGTTTAAAAATAACTCTCAGTGCTGAAAGCAATTATTGGTTTAGGCCAGGATTTAAACACTTTTTGTCTAGGTTTGTCTAGGTTTAGATTCCTAATTGCTGTTCTGTGTTCTGCCTTCTCCCCAGCCCACTCATGCCCAGTTGCCTTTTCTTGGATGTGCTTTGCAGTTTACCCTGAAGCTTAATGTGTGTGAATTGCTGCATTTGGCTTGGAAACAGGGTAATTCCAACAGAAAAGGGATGTTTGCAGAGATCTTGGACTTGAAAATTAACCTTGCTTCCCCTACTACCTATCCAGGTCTATATTATCTACAAAAGACACTCTGTACTGAAATTCAGAAGGAAAACTGCTGTATCATGTGGCTCAGAACAAGCTTTATCAGTTTCTTCTGTTCCAACCTGTTACTAGTCTAGAGATTTGGTAGTGTTACATATGTGTATTCCTTCAATTTCACAGATTTCACAGAGAAGATGAGGTTAGGAAGGGATAGGGAGAGGTCAGTTTGTCCATCCTCTTGCCTGAAGGCAGGACCTGTTCTTCCAGTTCCTGCTTTATCCTTGACAGATGGCTGTCTAACATGTCCTTAAAATTCCTCAGCCATCAAGTTTTGCTTACTTGCTCCGAAATGTCACTTGTGAAAAGCCAATTAAATCTGCTTCAATGGTCTGATTTTGCCCGTGTTCCATTAGCAATTAGGATCAGTTTTCTTGCTTGTTTTGGTTTTTTTTATATGCATGTTTTTTGCACGTGTTTTTGTTTTGTTTTCCCTTGCTCTGCTCCTCTCCTGATTTGAAATGTGATTTTTTAACATATGCTTTTAGACAGTTTATGTGTCAGGATTCTGATGCTCTGCCCACTTGACTGAAGGTAGTATGCAAGTTCCCCAATATTTCAGAAAGTTTAATTTCATGGCAGTATTTAAGAATAAAATAGGGAGTGGGGCAGTTTTTGGAGTGAGTTCTTTTGAGTTCATGTTTTTGCTGATAAACCTTATATGAACGAAGGAGAACATAAACCTTATATCAGTGCTTTTAGCAAATCCTCTTCTCTTGTTTCCTGAAATGTGATATGAGAAAATAAAACTGCTTCGCAAAGTTCTATGAAAAATTAACGTGTACTGTAATTTAGAAGATGGATCACTGGAGGGCATTTAAATGTTACGCTTTTGTTTTCCGCAAATTTTATTTTAAGGGAAACCAAATATCTGGTAAGGACTGTTTCAGAAATTCAACCGAGTGCTGCTGGTACTAAAAGAATTAAGAGAGGAGAAATGAGGGGCATCGACTGCACAGCCTAATGAGGGGACATAAGCCTAATGATGCAAAATTGCAAATTGCCCAAATTACAAAGCGCTGTCCCCCGCATGCAGCTGTGCTTTCAGGGCTCTCCAGAGCTGCAGCGTGGGCTCAGGGTTCAGCTGTGCCGGCAGTGCCTGGTGCCAGCCCCAGCAGCCACAGAGCCCCCGTGAGCTCCAGCCCTGCTGGCACTCGCTGGGTTGGCTCCATGTGCTGACAGAAACCTCTCCAGGCTCTGAACTGCGCTGCTGGAGGAGGTGGCAAGTGGGCAAGGTAGGGAATGAGCTTGTGGGATGGCAGGAGAGAAGTGGTGGGGTGCAGTGCCAGAGATGCAGGTTCCCTCGCCCAGCAGCCCTTGGTTCTCTGCTGTTGGAGGCAAACTGGTGCATAAGTGATGGTGCAGCAGCTTCAGCCTCCCCAGCACGAGGGAGATGCTGCCTGGGCTCCTGCTGGCAGCCAGAGAAGCACCTGGAGCAGCTGCTGTGCTGCAGGGTGAGTGTCCTAACACAGGCAAAGGGGTTTTGATGGGATAAGAAGACTAGGGCCCAGGGCTGCAGATAACAGAAAGGTAAAAATGCATTTTTTTACAGAGGAGCGTTTGCTTTCTAGCTGCCTGCTCTTCCTGACCCATAAAAGCTGCCAACTGTGGTGTCAAGCTGATAAAATGTTCACGCAGCTCTGGCCAGAGCAATGACCTACAACCAAAAAACTGAGGGAAGTTTGGGGTTTTTTTCCCTTGGCTTTTGCCAAGAATTCAAGCAAAAGTGTAAAAATGTATTTTTCTCACTGGTGTCACTTTATACTCCTAAAATCCATCTGTATAAGCGTGTCTGTCTTACCTTTGGGATGCTGGTTGTTCCTTCTGTTTTAGTTTGTACAGGTCAAGGATGAAACACAGCCTTAGCTTCAGTTCTGTAATTTTGCTAATAGTGAGATACCTGATAGTCTTGTGCAGCTTGTATACCTTGGAGATGTGATCACCAGATATTTCTTCTGCTGATGGCTGATTGCTCATCTGAGTAAGCTGGATTAATTCTGGGGAAGTCTTAGGTTTCTTTAGAACAGAACAAAGCATTTTGCATCGAATGCAAAATCATTTGAGATAAGTGATGAGATTATTCAGTCAAAGCAGAATAAAAACTGGGAGGGCTGTAATTCATTGTTTTATTTTTTTTCAAGCTGCTGACACGATGTGAGAGTTGCTAATGCAGTATGAAGTACAAATGATATGCAAAATTCCCTGACAACTACCTGGGAATTCTCATTCCATCAGCAACTTCTGTGTTGTCATAAATGAGACAGCTTGAAAGGCACTTGTTGCGTTTTGTATTGCATGCAAAAGTCATTTACACTTCAAATGAACTGGCCTAGATTATTTTTGATGTTTTTTTCTGCACAGGTTTCATAAGCTATGGAACAATGCTGAGTTACTACTCTATAACATTTAACAACTCAGGAGCTGTGGGGTGAGGAGACGTGACAAATGAGCACCCTGGTGAAGCTGCTTAGCAGCTGGGATTGTAAAAACTGGGCTTCAGCGAGTCAGATTGGGATGTCTGATCACCTCTGAAAGTTGACAAATGTTTAGATTTTAACTGTAACCTGTTTTTATGTTCTGATAACAGATCTCAGAGGGTGAAGGTGTGTTTGTCTCGTGGCACCCCCAGGCTCAGTGGCTGGTTCCCATCCAGTGTAAATGGTCAGAGGCATGAATTCAGGAGTGAAGCAGAGAGGGAGGATGAGCAGGGAGTTTGGTCTTTATCCAGGAGGTGAAATAAACCTGAGGGAGTCTCTCCAGAGCTACAGGGCTCAATTCTGAGCTGTTGTAAACCAGCACAGCTCAGTGTAACTGAGGCTGAGGATCTGTGCCTGTGACTTTATCTGTGCCGTGTACAACAGATGATTAAGTACAAATGCAGGTCGAGGGGATGTGGGCCGTGTGTACGGATGAAGCAGGAATGTGCCTAAAAGCCTCCTAATCTCCATCTTGTTCAATTCCTGCTCTTTATCTTCCCATCACCATTCCAGTATCTCTGTATTAATCTGGAAGGCTCTCCATGCTGAATATGATGAATGTACAGAAGTCCAAAAAGGCCTGGAATGCTCATGGCTGCTGTGTTAAAGATAATTATATGGTGTTTCTAGTCCAGATGCAATCCTGGAAAGCATGAAAACAGCTTTGGGATGTATGCTCATAGAGCTAGGAGAGGTCAGCAGGAGGTGGATGCTCAAAAACTAATTGGACTTCTGGGATTCTGTTTTAAGGAGTGCCTTCATATAAAGCAATGTACGTACCCAGGATGTGCTGCTCAGCTGTTTCCTAAACTGACAGTTGTTTTAAGATAAGAGATGTTTTTATTTCACTGAAGCCCTTTTCCTCCAAGTCCAAAAGAGCCTGAAAACTGTTATCTCACAGAAAAATACCTTGGAGTACGCGTGTGAAAAAGGTGATGTGTTCTGCAGTGCTGGCAGGGTCACCCTGCGAGCCTCAGTCTCCTTTCTGAATGCTGTTTATGAAGGAGACAAACTGGCTTGAAATGCAAAGGATGTGAGTGGCTGTGGGTTTTATCTACCACGGTACAAAGTGGCCCGTTGTGAATTGAGGGAGGTGTTGCTACCTGGGGGAGGCTCTTCATCCTCCCTGTGTGGCTGGAGTGATATAAATGCTGTGTGTTTGACTTTTAATGAATATTCATCAGTTGTGTGTGTGTGTGTGGAGGGCTTTACAGCCTGTCACTGCAGCCTTATCTGAGGCATCAGGGAGAGGAGGCAGCTCCTGTGTTTGGTGTCTGGTGTTGGGCAGGGTAAAATACCTCACCCTGTGAGCCTGGAAGGGCCAAGGCTTGTGGGGGCTGAAAGGGAGCCCTGCACTGCTCAGAGAATACCAAACAGGGAGTGCCCAAGGACAAGCAAACATAGGAAAATAAAAAGGAATCCTGAGCAGGCAGTAAATATTGTCCTTAGGAGGCTTCTCTTCTCATCCCCTGAATTTATGGCCTCAGTGCCTGCGCTTGCCATCTCACATCACTGTTGTTCTGGGCCTGCCTAGGTGATTGTGTGCTGACCTTTGTCGTTGTTTATAATACTTGCACGCCAGGATAGTACTGACAGTGTTGTAGGACGCATTTTAATGCCCCCTGAAGTTGCTGCTTTTTTTTTTTCCTGTGGTGGTGTTACCCATTCCCAGTACTCTGCTGGTCTCTACTTGCCTCTAAAAGGCCCTTCATGACTCCCAGTGCTCTTCCAGAAACACCTGCGTCCTCTGCCCTTGAGATGTCTGAAGACATTTGGAAATGTCTCTCTCTTAGGAAAAGCTCTCTGCTTTGGGAGCCAAGTGGGGATACAGTGTGGATCCTGCTGCTGGTTTTTATTGGGATTTGTCTTGTCTGGACTTAAATATGTAAGATTTAATAGTCCAGCCCTAAACTGCTTGTCTGGGTGTCCCGTTCAGTGAGTGGGCAGAGGTGGCTGCAGGTGCTGTGTCTGTTGAACACCATCTCTCTTCTCACTTTTGGGCAGGACCAGTGTGCTGCTTACTGGGGAAACAACTCCAGCACCAAGGGGTCCCTACTCCTCCCTTCCAGGCTTCACCTTCTCTAGCACAAAGTACAGGGCAAAACAAGTGGAATCCACAAAATTCATCTTGAAACAGGATCGCTCCACTGAATATTCCCATAGCCTTGTGTAGAGTAGAGTTGCAGTGTCCTTGTTGTGGGGAGGGAGGTGCTGGGCTGAAAAATGGAAGGATGGAAAGCAAATTGCCTCCATAAAGCAGTTACTGAAGTGGATGAGCCAGATTTGGCAGTTCATGCTTGCCCTGTTCATTGAAGTAGGTTTTGCCTGTGACATTGTTTGCAGGATAACTTCGCATCCCAGCTGGTTATGCCCTTTCTTTTCCTAGTGCCTTGTGTTTGGATAAAAATGTGCTTTTTTTCCTTTTTTTTTTCTTCTTTGGATTAACAGGAAATCACTGTTCTTTGTTAGGTGATGGAGAAGGTTTTAATTTTCCATGCTGAAAATCACCCAGCAGCTGTTTAAATGAAAAATCTGTTTTGTAAGAAAAACAGAACAACCCAAAAATTAGCAGTAGCTAAAAAGTACTCGCAGCATCTGTTGTTTAACTGTATTCATGTTGCAATTAACAACAAACTGTAGTAACATATCAACATTCGGCTCCATTAATTTTATTTCTTTTTTTAAATATTATTTTATTACTCTTTCAAGTGGGTTCTGCAAAAGTACGAAAGATGCTCAGAATACTTAATAAATGCATAGACAAATATATGAGCTTATTATGATTTTGTGCAAAGTCTGTTGGAGATGTATAATTTTTCTTAAAATAAAAGAATTGATACAAAATTGTAACACTTCCAGACAAAAGGTGTATGAGCAATGATGAGGCTCACACCTGTTAGCCACTAAAGCTTAATTGCTCGTGATTTTGTGTTTGAGGGGTTCCATATCTCACTCCTGTCATGCTGTTCAGTTTGGGATCTCTATTATTATTTTCTTATTTCTCACTTGCACATGGCTCCAGATGTGTGTTCTTTGAGTTATTATGGTTCAATATCACATCAGCCCATGAGTTTAGGTTTAAAGCTGTTTCAAATTAGTGTAAACTGGCCTAAGGTTGGTTTAAATGAGTGATGGAGGCAGCTCCTCATGCACGTTCCCAGACCCTTGCCCTGCTGAGGAAGGACATGGTTGCAGGCTCACAGGTCTGACTCATCTCTTGCCTCTGGCAGTAATTTAGCTAATTAGCTCAAATATACCATCTGAACTTAGATGAACTCCTGTGTGCAGGTAAAAACTGGGGCTCCCAGTTTTATGCTCTGCTGCCATCAGTGTGTGCACGGTCTGACTGATTGTAATTCTTCCAATTTGTGAAGCAGAACAGGAGACCCATTCTGTGTCTTCCACTTGCAGACAGTTGATTGAATAGTCCAATCAGCTATTGCATATAAATATATATCTGCAGAAATACCCTCTCCACACAGATGATGTATCAAATGGAGACACTTAAACTGGTGTTCTGGCTTTTACTTTTTCCTTTATTCCTTTTTTATTTTTGTGTATGTGGTGGGAAGATGAAACATCATGTCTACATGTCTCTGTGTTCTGCAGTATTAAGTGTAAGGTCTGTTTATAAATGCAGCTAATGAAATTGGGGACCATGTGGCTTCCAACCATTTAAAATAATGGCATGAGCAATCTCACTCCATTACGTTTGAGTGGAAGCAGTTCATGCTAAAGTGCTGGTTCCCCCAGGAGCCAGAGAGCCCTGATTGAATCTTACATGCAAAATGGCCAGTGAAGCTCAGTTTGTTGCAGGGCAGATGACAGCTCTGACTCCACAGAAACTGCAGTGCTCATGGGAAGAGCTGCCTTGAGCCTTTTAATGCATTTTTCTTTCTCTTTCACTGCTGTCTTGCAAGCTTTGCAGCAAAGGCATCTGCCCCGTGTTTGTGTTTCCCAGAGACACTGAGGTGCTGTGGTGCCAGGAGGGTTGTGCTGCTCTTGGCTGCAATGGCTTTGGGCTTTCCCCTTCCAGCTCTGTGGTCCAGAGCAAATAGTTCCATCAGGAGGGTGGTTCTCCAGCATTAAATACTCTGGCATACTTTTATCACAAGACTAATTTCAATTTATGGGAATTTTCTTGACTACCACGAGGTTCTTCTAGCAAGGGGATGGCCAGGCCATTAAGCCAGAGACCCTCCTTTTTTTATCCTGTTGTGATGTGTTTCAAAACACAGAAGTTGTTGGGAGACGCTTAACAAATGAGCTTTGACACGGGTTGATGAGCTGATGTGTGCTCTGCTGCAGTCTGTCTGGAGCGGTGCCCATGGCTGGCAGGGTGTTGTTTCTGTGAGGAGACAGACAGACCATCCCCTCGTGGCCACTTGGCAAGGAGAACTTGCTTTCTCACCGCCTCTGGTCAGTAGTGTGGGGGTGAGAAGCCTAAAATTACGTGATGCTCCTGCTTTTGGCTCAGGATTCGCTGTGGATTCTAAGCCTGCCCTCTGTTCCTGCAGGAAAAGCTCTTGGAGGCAATTTCAGCACTCTGGGGGAGTTGCTGTGCACCAACCACCAGCATAATACATCCCTGTTTTTGCAGAGGGGAAATAAAATTGCTCCCGACAAAGGCCTGTAATATTTGAATATAAACACATCTGACAGAAGTTGCAGCTGTGTGCATATCAGGACAGGACAGTACTTAACTGTAACTATGAAGACTGAAGTGAACTCAAAATTCAGTAGAATGCTGCAGAAATGGACTTGCAGGGTGCTGGCCTGTATCGAGAGGAAGCAGGACTTCTGCAAGACAAATAACAATCCCCAAATGCTTATCTAGCACAAACACATTGAGCAAAATAAACTTGACTCTTTCGAGTGAGCATTTCACGCTGATGAGAAAACTTGGTGACGTCTTCAGTGATGGAAAATAACCGGAAAAGGGGGAATTTGAGAGGGAGAGAGGAGTAGAGTTGGACATGCAAATCTAGAAGAGAGGCAAAGCACCTGCGGCTTTTTCCAGACTCCCTTCACCCCTCTCCCATCCCTGTGGGATTGTGGACAAGGACTCATGTGATGTGGGGAGCAGCTGAATGGAGCAGCAAGGTGCATCTGCTGGGCCTGCATCCCTCTGGACACCATGGACCATCCTGCTCTGTCTTGTCACCGTGGTTGCTAACTTTGTATTTTCTGTAGTGACATCGTGCAAGGCAGGCTCAGCCTTCGGAGAAACTCTGGCTGTTGTTACATACATCTCCAGAAATAACCCTCTGCACATCCAGGATCAATCTGAGGCTGCTTTTTATGTGCGGCTTTTCCCAGCCATCCCACGGTTTTACAGGCACATAATAATTGAACCAAAAGAAACGTTGCAAATCCAAGGAATTCAGAGTGAAGCTTAAGTACATCATAAACCTCAATGAGAGGGTTATTTTGCTGTACTGTTCTATCATACTGGGGAATTAATTTATCAGAAGTGCAAGAGGAGGTTGCTGCTTCTCTCTCCCACAGAGCTTAGAAATGTATGGGTGAATGTAATGGTACTTCTCAATTTCCTGGAATTGGAGCATGATGGGATTTTTTGAGAATAATGAGAAGGACTCCCACTTCTGTGTGTTTTATTGGAAATGGCACGTGAACAATGTCCCACGAACGTGGTTTGCAGAGCCTTGTGTTTCATTGCCAGGCTTGAAGCTTTCAGCCTTGAGATTCCCTTTGCAAGTTTGTGAAGGGAGAAGGAACATTTGGAAGAAGTTGTGATGTTCTGAATGTAGGGGATGTAGTTTACTGGTTCAGTTAGCCTGGCACTCTCACTGGGGTAAAACCAAAAATCGTGATGGCACGTGTCACGTGTCAGTGTGTGGACAGTATTACATTTGAATGCCATTTGAAAAACGTGATGGTTCTAGTGCATAATTGCAAATTATCTCATGCTTTTATAATTAGCTTTGCCTGGATAAAATGTAATAAAATACAATATTTGTCCTCGTGTGAGACAGTTGATTAATTTAATCCCAGCTGTGATGAAGAGCTCATTTTGCTTCTAAGTTTCTTTCCAGTTTAGTTTCTTTTGCCTTTGAAGATGCGATTGCTGCTGATTTGGGGGATCACTTGGAATTCCTGTCTTGTGAGAGGCAGGGCAGAATACTGAGTAATACAAAGGCTCTTGAAGCTGTGATTCATCCTCTCAGATCATGTTAGGATTTGGATTTCACTTGTGTTAAGAACAAGAATTATGCATAAAATGCATTTCTGAACTGGTTCTAAGTTTGGTGTGGCTTGAATCTGAGCCTTGGGTTCAAACCTGCTCAAACTAATAAGTTTTGAATTATTAATAACTTTTTTTTTTACAAAAAACTTTTAAAGAGATGGAAATATAATCCAATATCCGTATAATCTGCTGTCAGTTTCAACATTTGTAATACTTAGCACACATGACACCAAACGGACTTGGGAGTTAGGACTGAAAAATTCAGTGTTTCTGTGTTTCTCCTCGAAGCTGGGCAGGTAATTCCCCTCTTACCCCATGAATTTAAATATTAAGCCTAGATCAGATCCCAAGGCTTTCACCTTTTATATCTGTGTAAGGGCTTCATTGTGACCTGATGGAAAGGTCATAAATCAGGGCAGCAGTTTCCCATCACTGTCTTTCAGGTGGACTCACCTTTCACTCTGTCGTGTTTTGTGGTTTCCTCCCATTTCACACTGCTTGCTTTCAGATCTTCCCTCTGTCCTTCTTTTGCAACCATCTACTTTATTTTAATCTTCTTGACAGGACCCTCTTATCTATTCTTGCCAAGCTCCATTTAACCAGGTCTGCCTTGAGCAGATTTGTCTTTCTGCCTTCCGATTTCTCTGCAGGGTGTTCTGTGAGCGAGCCCCGTGCTCCCATCAAAATGTAATTTTTTGATAATTTTAGGCTCTTGCATCCAGGGTTTCTCTTCTCCTGGAAATATGAAACCTGGACCTGGCCATGAGTAGGAATCTCTGTTGTTTCTCAGTCTTCCACTCTTCCTCCAAACCCAGTCCTGGCCTCTGCCAGTCTGAGACCTCCTCTGTTGTAGCAAAAAACCCCCCAAAAACCAAACACCCACAAAAAAACCCTGTGCCTTGTGCCTCCTAGTGGATTTGCCCTTCTTGTTTCAAAGACCAGGCCGGTCTGTTTGGATAGTAGAAAATGATTTTGTAGCAGTGAATTACTGCAGGACTGGTGGCCAGCAGCCTCTGTCTGAAGCCTCTTTTTTTGGAGCACGTGAAGATTTATGGGCAGCTCCAGCAAGTGTTGAGCACGCTGTTGTGTGTTGGGCCAGCTCACTGTGCTGCACATGGAGCATCTGAGCTTAAGATCTTTTTTAGCAACTGAAATATATTCCTTGGGGAGCCTGAAGTGGTCAAAATGTTGGGTGTTTTTTTGTTCGGTTGTGTGAGGTTTTTGTTGGGTTTTTTTTTAAGCATCCAAAAATACCATATACTGACAAGAATATATGAAATGAAGGGCATTTATGTTTTCTTTCATTTTTTTAAATTCAAAATTAGAGGGAAGAGACTGTTTAGTTTTCTTTCTTCCTTTGCACTTTCTCTCCTAATTCTCCTCATTGCACATATACCTTTGAGTGATAATTTCCATCCTTTCTTGATAAATGAAGAATTTTCATTTCAGGACACATTTGAAGGCTATTTAAAAATAAAATTGATTTTCCATCTTCATGTAATTAAATTGTGTGGTCAGAAGGAAATTGTGTTGGAATAACAAATATGGTGTGTTATTTCCTCTTTTTGTGTATGTACTTAAAAAACAAAACAAAGCCAAACTGCTAACAAAATATGTGTGGAAAGGAAGCTGTCGTGTCTGATGCAGCAAGGGACAAAGACTTACACTTTCTTCTATCAACAGAGAGAGGTCACTCTGAGAGTCTGGCACTGAAGTTGCCTTGTGTGATACAGATTTTGAAATTGCAATGTGATTCCTTACTTTTGAATAAGCAGAGAAGTGCATGAGAACTTTCACAAATTAGCATCACTATCTAGTGACCTCTGCAGGGGTGACAAGGGAAGAAAACCTTATGAGAGCAGGATGATTAATTGGTTAAAACATTGTACCATGAAAAAAACCTCTGACGTGGAGCCCTGTTTAAAGCATGTCTCCACTGGTGGCACCCACACTTGCTGTATTTATTGTGTTTAACACTGTTGTAATCCATTAACAGGTATATAATGGGCTGCTTTTCAGTTCAAGGTGTATTCTAGGAGCTGTTTTCTTCCTTATTAGCATAAATATTTGCTATGAGGGAGCACGTGTTCTTTAAATTTCTCTTCATTCCAAAGTCTGTAATTAGCTGAAGTTTATCTTTGATGAGGTGAAAATACTGCATTTGGGCTTTTGTTTCCCTTCCTCATTACCCACATTTGGCCAGAGCCGCCTGTTGTGGGGTGTTCTGCACGTGCCATATTTTGCATATTCAGAGCTGTCTAGAAATAATGCCAAACCTTTGCCTCAGGGTGACCAGGTAATGGGCAGGTGCTATTATAGTAAAACATCTGCTTCCATCTATTATGAGTGTGAGCTCTCTATTTCTCCTGTTTCCCCTTAAAAAAACCCCAAACCCCACTGAACAACAAAAAGAAAAAGATCTCTTTTTGTGTGTTTTAACGCAGCAGACTTGCTGAGGTGAATTGGGTCAGTCCACGAGCTCGTTCCTTCCCATGCAGTGCAGTGACTATCCTGACTTGGGGTGGCTTAGGATACCTGCCTGCTCTGAGTTCTTCTCCTGCACCCTAAAAATGGAGAATTTAAAATCTTTTCACCTGCACAACTTGTAACTTACGTTAGGATTGGTCTCTGAGCTAACATTGGATCTTGTTAGGCGTGTGATTGGAATACATTTTGTGTGTGTGAGAACATGCAAAAAGTATTCCACTTGAAGAAAAGTTTGTGCTTCCTGCAGTTCAAATAACAGTGAGCACTTTGAGTATCCTATTGGTTCAGTGTAAGGCAGCAGCAGCAGCCTGGCCCTCAGCCTGAGGCTGAGGTATGGGCTGATCTGAACCTGTCACAGTCAGAGCTCGCTGCAGTTAAAGTCCTAAATGTTCAATGAGATGGAGGCAGATAATATTGTCTGGCATTTTGGATAATACTCAAGATGCTGAAAAGCTTCAAGAGGAATTAAGGGGAAGGGATGGGTGTTGGGGACAGAGTGATTGGTGAGGGGATGCAGCTGCATCCCAGTGGGGTGGGTTCCAGCCCTTCCCTTGCCCTGCCTGGCATTGCTTGGACCAAATGCCTGGCACATCACAGCCATCTGCAGAAATGACACAACTGTGCTGCTCTGCCTCGTGGGGATTTGTGAGAATAAATCTCATGATGATGAGGTGCTTATGGGTACAGCAGAAACAGGGCCAAACAAAGCTCTTCAGACAGGGAGGTGGGAAGGGGCTGGGAGCAGGGCCTGGAAAGTGACTTTTTTTTATTTAAAAGCAGCCAAAATTTGCATGTAGGAAGTTTGTACCCACAAAACAAGATTAAAATTGCTGCCTATCTCATCTGACAAAATTGTTCCTGCATGTGGCAAGTGAGGCAGAGGCAAAGAGCTCCTCCAGCAGTGCCCTGTGTCTGTGTCTCAGGGGAAAATCGAGCACTGAATTTTGCCGACTGCCTCGTGCCGCCGCTCGTTCCTCCAGCCGCCACCTCGGCCCTGCAGAGCAGCCAGTCTTTCTCCGTGAGAAATCTGAGTGTTAATAATTTCTGGCAAGTGTTGTGCTGAAGCAGACAATTCTCTAACGCCAGCCAGGCATGCTGAGGAGTTACACTGGACAGGGCAAGGAAAACACTTCATTCATGCTTGAATTCCTCGCCTCCCAGGGCAGCCGTGTGAGCCAGGGCAGATCCATTTCACACGGATGCTTTCCCTTGGAAATGCCCCTGGTGATGGTTTGGTAGAAGTGGTGGCTGCTTATTTCTCTGAGAACATCCCCTGGCTTGAGATTTATTTTTCTTTTTTTTAAATTTTTCTTTTTTTTTTTTTTTTTTTTTTTTTTTGTTAAATACAANTTTAAATTTTATTTTTAAATTTTTTTTTTTTTTTTTTTTTTTTTTAGGATGAATGCAAGTGGTAAAGATATCCAGATTTAATCTTGCTTCATGATGGGATATCTGGTTCCTTAATGTCACTTGGTCAATGGGAAATGTGGGCCAGGTGTATTCAACTGGGCATATTCAAGTTATTTTATTGATAGTTTTATTTGAAATTAGACCTTCCCTCCTCCCCTGCCCTCAGTATTTCTCACTGTTGTTTTTCTTCACAATGTTTTTAAGCTGTTTTGGAAATGGATGTTAGAAATTGGATTGACTGGGAAAAAAATGATTTATGATAAAGGAAAAGTTTTTACTGTGTTTTCAGTACCGTTTATTTTGAAAGTCTTTGGGGAAAAGAAAGGTTAGGTGTGCTAAAAATTCCAGCATTTCTTTGTGATATTTTTCGATTTAGGAAAAAAAAGGTGGTTTATAACCAAGTCTCACTTGGAATTACTGGTGCTTGCCTGATCTCCAGGGAGAATTCTTGAGTGTGGTTGTCCATGCTACACAAGGATCTCTCTTCCCTGACAGACCCGAGATGTGTGAGAAATTAGTATCTGTGCCACGAGAATATCATTAACTACACTGCTTGCATCTGGCAAGACCTTTTTCTATCCTTTAGGGATGGCATCTTAGAGCTCTACCCTATTGATTCACCTCTTAAGTCTGAGCTGCTGTGGGGTCAGCTGGTGTGTGTGGGCTCTGGGATAACGAGCTGCTGGATCCCACTTAATCCACAGTGCCTGGCCGTGGGTAAATACGAGGTAGCTCAAGGCTGCTTGACTTAGGTTTAGGAAAATATTTGTAATCACAAATATCTTTCTAATATCAATGTTTTCTAGGCCAAGTAGCTTCGAGGGTTTATGGAACTGTTTTAGATCTCCATTTAATTGTGTAAATAGGATATAAACACCAAACCAAGTGTCTTTTAGTCTTTATGTTCCCAGTGCAAGGCATATTTTTGTGATAGATACTCTTAAAGATTGTTGAAAGCAGTAGAATAGTCCTGGTTTTAAAATATAACATATTCCATGCGAGAAGAGATCAGCATAGTGCTGTTTGATGGTGTGTAAATATTTGTATATACATAGAATAATCCTTTTTTAAACAAATAACTCCAAGGAGAGTAGATTTCCTTTGTGCAAAGACTGTGCATGTAATAGTTTTCACCTACCAGTTTAGCAATGCATTCAGATTCTAATTTTACTTGCCTGAATAAAGGGGACAATGGCAGAGGAAGCTGCCAGCACTGCTCACTACACAAAACAGCAGTTCAAACACAGGTATTGTGCTAGTGACACTTTCCCTTTCTTCCCTTTCTCTTTCTAATGGATCCTTGATTGAAATTATTGTCCAGTGTGCTGAAGGACAGTTTGTGGCAGTTCATGCTTCACTAAGAGGTTTCTAATGAAGTTAGAAGAGCTGTAAAGTGAGATCAAATTTCCCTAAGCAAATTAATATTATTTCACAGCTAAATTCAATTTTTTAAATAATGAGATGTCTAGATGTGCTGCACTCTAAAATGGATGCCCTTTAGATATTTAGAGTGAAATAGCTTTTGTGTTTAATGATACTTAATTTTTATTTCCCTCTTTTTATTTAGAACGAGCCGAAGTGACACATTGCTGTAATATTTCCAGACTGCTCCAGGTGGGAGGGTGCTTTGGATTTCCCCTGGCAGTCCTGAAAAACCATGGTTATTGACTCAAATTAGAAATAATTTTTCCTAAACACCTGTAGGAGTAAATGTGTGCGGCAGAGGCCCTTTCTGAGATCAGGATCCAGCTTTCTGCACAAAGTCCCCCCATGCCCAAGCAGGGCAATACAAGTGATTGATGTCTGAGCTGAGTTGTTCGGGTTTTTTAATTCTTCTCCTACCTATAATTTCCTCTTGCTCTCACCTTATGCCATACGAGGTGGTGGCGAAACAGCTGTCCTGGGATCTAATATGAGATATTTCCTCAGCATATGGTGGGAGTCTTAACTTGGGGTGTGCCTGGAATACCAACAGCTTTTGCTGCTGCTGTGGAATGGAGGTGTTGGGATGACTGCTGGGCACACACCGAGTGCTGCAGGAGGGAGGCACAGTGGGGCATATCCCAAAGGCAAAATCCACTTGCTGGGATGTTTCTCCTCCTCCAAACCAAGCTGATTCCTTAAATCCATTCATTTATTTTTATCAGTATTCAAGAACAACTGTTAGCGCTGAAAAGCAGCTCTGCAACATGAGCTTCGAAACAATTCACATCCTGAAAATGAAGTGTGAGCTGGGTCTGCTGGATCAAAGCCCAGCAGTGAGGGCTGGTGAGGGGCAGAGCTGGCAGGACACGCACGGGGACACTGCTCCATCAGCTGGTTGTAAATTAAGTGAATTATTGTTTAGTTAGAGAGTCCCAGGGCACTGCTGTGGTGTTTCTTCTCAAATCCCGGTGCCCTGCATAACAATACATCTGCTTGACATGTGGAAAGAGTTTACATGAATATCCAAACAAAGCACTATTTGGAGAGCACTTAAATGAGCAAAATAAAGAAGAGCCTCTGAACTGGGACATCACTGGAAGTTCCTAAGGAAGGGACAAAAGGTTGGTGAGGAGCTGAAAGATACAACACCCAAATATTTCAGGAATATTCAAACACCTCACTTTTTGGCCAGTTATGAGCTCACTTTTAGTTATTTGGAGCCCACAGCCAGCGATTCCCCTGTCTCTGAGGGACAGGAACATGTTCTTGGCTGATTCTCCTCATGCAGCATGAAGGAAGTGAACGGCTCCAGTGCTGCTCTTCTGGGCTTTGGGGTGAAAGTTGCTTCGTTTCCTTACAAGATTTATGTGCTGCCTTCAGATACACACGGGTGGCTTCTTGCTGAAGTTCCTGTTTCTGCACTTCTGAGGTGGTAGAAATCCACATGGATTTGTTATCTTCAGTGGGGTGGTGTAATTAAGGCGGGATGAGATGTTGCCCTCAGAGAATTCTCAAAATGTAAGCTAATTTGAGTGTAACTTTAAAGGCAGTCACAGATAAAGTTAAATTTCTTCTTTAGGAGTGGTTGGTTTTGTTCATGGTATTTCTATATTCTTGTAATCCACTTGGACATGAATAAGCACAGCAGAATGAATCCCACAGTGTTGATTATTTCTGGAAGGGGATGCTGTATGTTGACTAAGAAAATACTGAATTATTAAGCAGTTATCTAAGTATGTTGCCTGTCAGAATAAAACTAATGGGATGGTGGATGCAATGGTTATACAGAGGTTAAGACCTGAGATTTGAGGATGGAATAGAAATGATTTTTATGTAGAAGAACAGCTTAAGTCTATGAAATGCTTCTGTTCAATAAAACCCTTGCTGGAGTCACCAGAATTGGTGTTCATTTGTATGGGAATTGTTCTTTATCTTGCACTGAGGTTTTTCACCAGAAAGAACCTAAATTTTGTTTCAAGCATGATTCTCAAAAAAGCTTTCTAATTTGTAAAGGCAAGCCCATGAAAGACATTTATTTATGCTCATGTTTAAAATATACTTATTCCCATCTTTAAAACAATATACAAAAATAATCTTCTATGAAAGGCAAGCGTTACAGGCTACAGAGGATACTGGGAATGGAGGCTTTCAACTTGTCTGTGTCATAAGATATCTGCCTCTAATTAGCAAAATCAAACTCGTCAGTGGCCATTAAGGCTCTGGATGCCTTTCAATGCCTACTGGAATTGCCATTTTGTTGGCCATATATTGTGTGGTGCCTTGGGACCGTTGCTCATTTGCTCCCATTAGTGCACAATTTCCATTCTGCCTGTCCTTTCACCTTACACTGAATTGTCAACGAGGTTGCCTGGCAAGGTGGTGCGGGGTGTTTGGAGCTGCTCCTGCTTCTCCTGGGAACCTTGGCTGCCTGGCAGAGGTGCTGCTGGAAGAACAGCCAGAGATGAACCAGAATTCATTTCCTTGCAAGGCTTAAGCTGAAAAAGAATTTTTTCTTTAGATCAGAGGCAAGAACTGTTTTCAGGTTCCTTTTGTACATAGGACCTGCTGTCTTCTGGAATAATTTGGGCATTTTCATCCGACTTCTTCCTTCTGCTGCTGTCTGTGCCCTTCGTGGGACCCTTTCTGATTGGGGCAGGGGTCCTCGGTGCTCGTTTGTGATGTGCCACAGGGAGGGTGGTGTAGCTGGGACGTGGGGACACGTGGTGGCTGCTGTGGGACAGTGCGATGGGCATTGCTGACCCACAGGGACCAGGCTCAGCCCACTGGAGATTTGAATTCCAACCACGACCAATGGAGAGCTCACAGCTGACAGCCACGTTATTTTAAAAGCATGACCCTCTCCCATCCCCTGGCCATGGAGTGCTCATATCCAGGGTGCTTTATGCACTGGTGTAATTATATCAAAGCACAGATATTTGATGGTGGGGAATAGCATCTCTAAATTCTCATTTGTTGAATGACAGAAAGTTGGAAGGGCCTGACAGTGCCGTGCTAATCGTTGTATGTGTTTAATAAAAGCAGCCGTGTGGTAAGTGTCAAATGAGCATTAAAATCATATTATTAAATATGGATCTGTGCAAGCTGCTAACTGCTTTTGATCAATTCATATAAACATGACACATCCCTTAATTGTATTAAATTCAAGTAAATTTAACAATTAATCTTCATTTAATTAACACTGCAGTTTTGACAGCCTGTGATTTAGCAATTGTTGTAGACTCCTTTAAGCAGTCAAACCAAATGTTTGTGATTCATTTATCTATCTATCTATCTATCTATCTATCTATCTATCTATCTATCTATCTATCTATCTATTTATTTACTTACTTATTTTCACTGCTTTTTGAGAGGCCATGTTTCAGGGAAGCACCTCATAAGGTAAAGGCTGGATAAATAATTTGAAGTGTGTGTGTAGCTAAAATATTGCCCTGACCAGCTGATCTGGCTTTGAGAGCATCGTGCTGCATTACAAATACACAAGAATCTCTAGTTTTATTCTTTGAAACTTGTTGTTCACAGAGGCTGTCTGGCAAACAAGCCTGTTCCTACTGCTTGGGGAGTAAGTGCAGAGCTACAGAGTTGAAGAAAGCTTTATTCATCCCACCTCTGGTCCTTCAGTCTCATTGATTTTTGACATGGCTACTGGAAAACCACTGGCTTTTTCTTAATATGCTGTTCTTTCAGCTTCTTTTTTTTTTCCTCCCCCCCCCCTCTT
>VZTJ01000996.1:2442741-2454458 GCA_013397795.1 Orthonyx spaldingii | reverse complement strand
TTTTTTTTTTTTGTGGTTTTGTATTCCCAGGCCTGCACTTTGCAGTTTTCTTATATCACCTAGATTTTTAATAACATACATAGATTTTGTGGCTATTTAATTGCCCAGCTACACCTGTATGTGGACTTTCCCTAACCAGTTATATCCTATAGGCAGGAATTAGAGCATGTGTTGATCTTACTCAGGGGTTGCCATGTTCCAGACAGGAACTCTGTGAACTGCTTTTTCCCCACTTAGTATTTGTGGCTCAAGAACTAGAGGAGAGCTCATGCAATTATTTGCTTAATTTAGAGGCCAAAAAGTAGTGGACCTGCTCTAGGTTAATAATTGTCCTGTCTCAGCTGAGCTCTGTCACTGCTGCCCAGGTAGCAGATGTGGAGCAGGTATGAGCTCCTGTACTTTGCATCTTCAGGAGGGGAGTGGAACTATGAACAGAATTCTTCTACAGATGTGTATCTGGTGAAGAAATATGAGCTTCATTGTTATTTTAAGGTCATACCAATATGAAAGTCTCATCTAAAGTATTGTAATGTGGCAGCTACTCAGTCGTCCACAAAGAGTTGATTTAAAGTCAAAATTTACAGGCAATTGGTGGGAGGGGAACAGCAAGTTGTTGCTTTATCAGAGGGGACTGAAAAACCTTTTTGAAACTCAAATGAAACAAAGAAACCCGGAAAGCAAATGTTGTGGAAGAATTTTCTTCATTTTGGCACTAAATAGCTGCGTTGTGAATGTTTGTTGCATCCTACAGCCCTAACCCAGTCAAGCAACTGAGTGCCCTCGCTTTTCCAAGCTGGAGCTGCATTTTCTTGGAAAGATCAGTGGCATTAACAGCAGTGCAGGTCTCCCACCCTCTGTAAGGATGAATCTCAGCAGCGTGGGAATTGCCTCTGTAAATAAGATGCTGATAAAGAACTACCAACTTTAGATCTTGTAGAGGCAGCAAGGTTTCTTGGAGGAGTGCAAAGCTATTTTCAGCTGCTGATTCGCTCATGTAGCATAAATGTAGGCATGATGAAAAATGCAGATAATGTTTCATAGTAACAATCTGATCGCTAATAATGGCGAAGAAAAATAGAGTCGTAAGTTTGGCGTGGGCTGCAGTTTCAGTACCGTTTCCTTCTGCAGGTTGTTACTACTGGCTGTACCTGCTGAGCAGCAGAGACGGAGTTCCAAAGCGTGGCAAGGGCAAATAAATTCATTTTCACCTTTTATGCTCGCATAGGTTGCTACCCCATCACAAACAGGTTGCGGCCTTGTGTTGTGTAAAACGTACTTCAGTGTGAGCCCTGCGTAACTGCGTCACGCCACCGAGTGTCACTCTCTGTGGGAAGGTGTTTTGGCATACATTTCCATAATAACACACCTTAAATTTGCTTATGCAAAACAGATTGGGGGTGATTCACTAATGTGTGAGCAAATTTTGCAAGGAACCTCTTGGAAGAGCAGCACGATTGGTCGTGAGGTTGTGATTTCATATTTTGTGGGCGTGGGACGAGCTGTGGAGTCGCCGAGGCTGGGGGACAAACTGCGACAAGGTGCCACCAAGGACAAAAGCTCAAAGGCTGAAGTCCAGAGGGTTGGACCTGATTTCACAGCACTGAGACCATTCTATGGTAAGGACTGAAAGGGAGATGCTTGAGAGAGGTGGAGAAATTCTTCCTTTTCAGGTTATCTGCCAAGTCTCTGGTGAATCAGGATGAGGAAGAAAACAGCCCAGGTGGTTCAGTTGTTGTGTAACTGTTTGCAAAGGTTTCCCAAACCCTTCCCTGAAGCATCTGCTTTTGCTGCTGTGTGATTCAGGTTTGTGGTCTAAACAGAGCACTTGTCTGGTCTGCTATGGCAAATTCCAAATTCTGAATATCATAAAGAATAATCCATAAGTAAACAGCGATATTTCCTGTAAGGTGTTTAACTTCCAGGCCCTGGGTATTTTTGTGGTGTTACGTGCATCCCTTTGAGATTTCTACATTGCTAATGAGTGGAATATTCAAGGATCTGTCCAGCTAAGGAATGCTGGTCACTGTGAGCACTGAAGGCCAGTTGGTGTGTTACCTTTGAACAATGGTCAGTGTTCTCTTCCCTTGGTAACAGCAATATTGAACATGTCCCTGCACCTGTGTGCCTGTGAGCACCTGCAGGGAACACTCTGCTGCCTGGGAGGGTGTACCTGGCTCTGTGTGGGCACAGAGGGTGGAGGGCAGCCTGTCTGATACCCAACATTTCCAGTTACCTGTGCGGAATATCAATGCATGTGTCCGTGTGTAATGAGTTAGCACAAACAGCAGAAAAGGTGAATGTTGCACAGTGCCCTCGGGGGGAGTGGAGCACCCTGCAGTGACAAAACCTGTCCTGGCTACACCGCCTGATGTGCAGGAATCAGCAGCCACTTGCCTTCTGACGCTGGGTTGGGATGGGAAGGGTGAGTCTGGGCAGGAGATGTTGGTTATTCATGTAACAATTTGTGTGGAGTAGGCACTTTCTTCTACGTTCGTTCTGATATTTTTTGCATACCCTAATTATGGATACAGTCTTGACAAAGATGATAAAGGGCCTCAGGGGTTATGAAACAGGAGGTGAGGTTAGGAAAATTATGTTTGTATTCATTAGAATAGAAGAGATTAAGAGGAGTCGTGACCAAGGTGTACAAAATCCAGAAAGTATTGAAGAAAAAATGATGCCACCAGAATATTTTAGAGAGAAGTTGTGAAGACAGGGGTAAGTGGAGAGCATCTGGCATTTTGATTGGAATTGGTTGCGGGACATTTCTTCAAGGGTGTTGCTCTTGGTGAGGAAAATAACTTGTGCTGATGAATGGGCTATAGGAAGAAAACTTAGGACACAGATATATTGATGGCCAGAAGTATAGGATACATCATGTAGATTCTTTTTGGAATGTCTGAGCAGGCTGGGTTTGGGCAGAGGGTAATGGATTAACAAAGGGACTCTCCTATTGAGCTCGTTTGGAATAACGAGCTGGGGTGCTGAATGTTGGAAGAGGGAAAGTCCCACTTCTGATATGGAAAACGCTTTGTGCAAACTTGTTAACTAAAGCACTGCAATAGAATAGAGGCTTTTGGGGGCTCTGTGCACAAAGATCATTTTGGGGGAGTAGCACAGCAGAGAAAGCTTTTCAGTAATGTGTAGTGGTACGAACCTGACAAAGATGTGTGGCCAAGAACCAGCTGTGCAGCCAAAATCAGAAGGACATAGAGGCAAAATCAGTTACAGCTATAAAGGGTTATGAAATGACTTACAAACACACTGGAAGTAAGAGGAAGGCAGAAGTCCATCAGGAAGAAAGGGAAGCAAATAAATGGACTAGACAGAGAAGCCAGAAATACGAAATGCCATTATTTTGCGCTGCTCTTCACAGAAAGGTTAATAACTGTGTCAGATCTGGAACAGTGTTCCCTGTAAAAGGGGTTACGAGCAAAGGCAAGAACAAGATAAGGAGTATTTAGGTAGCTGTGATATATTTGGGTCAGCGTGGCCTTATGAAATGTACCCACTGAATTATTTACAACTCTCAGAAGCTTATGGAGAACAGGGCAATTGTCAGAATTCTGGAGGAAGGCAAACATAGTACCTGTCATCACAGAGGACACTACAAGGGAAACAGATTTGTAAATATCCAAGAAGATACAGAGCAAATTACCTGTGAGCACATACTTGTGAGCAGCACGTAATAACTGACATGCTTTAAGCCCAAACTAATCTGATTTCTTTTTCTGGTTGTGTGACTAATACCCAAAAGAGGAGGAAAGCAAAAGCACTTTGTCTGTAGCCAGGAGTGTGATGCTCACATGAGCACCTTGTTCTCATACGTGAAAGAAAGCTCAGACTTGGGACTGTCAAATTTCTTGATCAGTGGATCACTGAATCTCTTTTAGCAGAGATTCATAGTCCTAGGTAGCAAGGATTTCACTGCACAACTACCACTGGCTCTACACCTGGCTTTAACAAAGTAATAAAAGCAGTTTATTAATGGTTAACTCAGATGTTACTGGACAGTTTAGCTATGGGGTGTGAGAAGTATCTGCCTTAATAATTTTGATCTGTTGCTTGAATGATGGACCAGAAAGTCCATTTCCCAGGTGTGGGTGAGTCCCAACCATTAAAAATGAAACCCAGTTGCACACACAGAATTGTTGTGTAGGGACCACTGCCTCAGGTGAGCTCAGGGGATGTGGCTGTGGTCGCTGAACTGAGGGGTGGCTGCTGTGACATGGTGTTCCCTAAGGACATGGACAACTTTGGGGAGAAGCAACAAAACCAGATTTAGAACAACTGTTATTAATCTGGGGTCTGTGGTACTGAGAAAATGCTGCAGCTTTACTGAGGGGAGGTAACGTGGGAAGTGGACAGACAGTACTGACACATCCAGGACTATTTCAGAGCAGCTGCTTAAAACTGAGTTATGGCCTCTTGTCACCAGACTCAAAACAGGTTGATAACTGAACCAAAATTTCACAATCTATATGACGTGGAGCAATTTATGCACTGGTAAATGCAGTTACAGTCCTGATTTAGAAAAGCACTGAAGCATCTGCTTAACTTTTTGTCTGACAGGTTTTAACAGGTGCTGAAAGCTCTTCCCTGAATGAATTGCTTTGCTGAATCAAGACCCAATCAAGCATATGCTTGTGTTAGGAAAAGGATATATGCAGTGCATAAATTCTCTGAAGGGGGGGAGGAATATACATTAGGATATTTTTAAATGTCTATTTTTATAAATGCTTTCTCTCAATGGAGATTGCACAGACTGCAGTACCGTCCTCTTTGCTCTCTCTCCAGCATCCCTCTCCCCAGTGTATTTACTATGAAAGAGCTTTGCCGTGGGCCATAGCCTGTATTGCAGAGGAGTATCACATACTGAAAACTTACCTAACATCGTGCAGAAATGTGATGGGTGGGTGGAGGATGGGGAGCCAGGGGTAAGCCTTTAAAAACTTTTCCTAAAGATAATTCTTTTTAAACACTCCTCAGGCTTTTGCATAAAGATTGCAGAGTAGGCATTCCAGCAGCTTAGACGAGCCCTGGATTTATGCTCTGTAATAAATGTATCCATAGGGTGCTGCGTTGTTGTAATGATAGCAAATGACAGTAAAATTAGGAGAATTAATAATGACCCAGCTGGAATAATTTAGCACTGTGATGAGTAAACTCTAACCTAATACTCAGCGTACTGGCAGAACTATTTACAAAGCACATTGAATGCAGGAGTCTGAGGGGAATCTTCTGTAGAAAACAAAGTGAAACCCTAATCACAAACAAATGCCATAGCATGTCATTAAGAGGATTAAGTGGCTTGAAATTGATGTCTAAGGCATTTTGGTTGATTGTTGCTAAAAATACCACATGCTTGACAATTATCTTCTGTTTGCCATCCTCCCTCCTGCTCGTTGTCTGTCATGCAGTATTATCCTTGTTTACCACCCCTGCCTCATACCAGGTCTTTATCTGCGAGGTTTGCAGCTTCGTGCCAGAGCTGATGTGGAATTCACAGTCTGATGTGCTGGCACTGGTTGGTGCCAAACCATTAATACCTTGATAATAGCAAGGGAGAGGCCAGGTTCAGCAAACACTGGGCTGAAACCAAAATGGAACAGCGCAAAACATCTGGAGTTAGCTTTTTAAATAAATATGCTTGGCTTTTAGTTTGAAATATTTCTTTTTCCTAAGAAATAGTTTTTACATTGGTGTTAACAAAGTTCTTTAAAAAAATTTGAATTTCAGTGAAGCATTTTACAAATAAATGAGTTTTATATGGACTTGAACTCGTAATAGCTTTCTGAATAATTAGTATTTCTGAAACTTTCCCCTTTGGTCTAAGCAACAAATTTTTAAAAGTAGAAAAATTTCTTACTCTGCCCTGCTTAGTGATTCTTAGCTATTACCTCCTTGGGCTGTGCTTTGCTGGGAGGAAGAAGCTGCAGATGTATTTTGGCAAGTCAGATATTTCTGAGGGAAAGCCTTGAAAGTAGCATCGTTCTGTGTGAGGGAAAGTCACCATATGGATCCTTTCCGATCTGCTCAGGCTGTCAGGGAAGGAGGTGTTGCACCAAATCCCAGGTATACGATAGGAGCTACGGATGCTTCCATGGCTGTTTGATGTGTGTAAGTTCATTGTAGCCCTGAGCAGAACAGGCAGCAGGGAAAGCTTCAGTTCTGATTTAAATCCAAGAATTAGTGGGGAGCCTTGCACTCTGTGCAGGTGGCCCGAGGGTAGGAGCCTCCACCTGCAGCATCCTGCCCTGCAACCCCCGGGATGTCCTGGATGTGAGCATGGAACAGCTCCAGCTCCAACCTGATTTAACATTCTCACTTGAAATATCTCCCCTTGTCACTCCGGGGGCAGTGAATGATCCTGTCAAAAAATGTGTCTTCAGCATCACAGGCTGGGTGTGGGTGTGAGCAAATTCTTCTGAATTTTGCCCCTTTGGTGTCTTGTACCCATGCAGTGCTGGGTTATGCTGAGCTGTGCCGCTTTTGTACTCAGAGAAAATTGGCACTGAGAGACACTGGCATGTCTGCCCTGTTGGCAAGAGGATCAATGTCCTGCATAATGTGAGAAAAGACAGAGGTCTGTCGAGTTGTGATGGGAGCTACACACGGACAAAGAAAGCTCAGGTTTTCAATTAGAAGGTTTGGGTTTTGTTTTTTCTTTCGTCTTTATCAGTTTTATGTAATAATAATAATATCAACAACAATAATAAAAATAACTGTATGTCCTGAATCCAGCCATGTGAGGTGGCAGTGTGAGATGTTGATATTTAAAGCCAGATTATTGTCCCTCCTAGACAGAGGTTCAGACATTCCGTGTTTCTGGGCTGCAGGCAGCAGCAGAGGAGTTTCAGGAAAAAAAATAAGGACAGCCAAGCTTTAAACTGTGGTTCAAGCCATTCCTTCTCGCTTAAGATGAGATGCCAGATCCACTGACCTACTGCCTCTCTTTCATGGATGTTTCTGTCCTTCCTTGGCAATATAATTACAGCAAGGTTGGAAGTTCAGACTGTAATCTGGACGTGGTCATCCTGTTTTGAGGACACCTGAATAAATAAATATTGATTGAAGTCGTAGTTGCTGCCTCCATGAGCGCTGCCTCAGGGCTGGCTCTTCAGTTTGACTTGTGCACTCTGCAGACCTCAAAGTGGATTTTCACCCAACCTGAGGAAAAATGCAGGGGGCAGAAGTCCATCCTGTCTCCTGCTGATGGCCATGGTGCTGTAGCTCTTTAGTGATCCTGTTCCTGCTGGGAAAGTCACATGTTTAAGGAACATAAGCAGGAAGGGAAGGTGTCTGCTTGGTGAAAGACATTGCCAAATGGAATTAGGATTTGTGTCTGGACAGCAATCAAAATTAGCCTTTCATCCTACATCAAGGTAACCTACAAATTGTTCTGTAAGCATTAGTAAGTTAATTGTATTACTTTGAGGATGCATGCATAAATGAGCATTGAATATATTTGCTGTCTTGCAAATGGAAATGAAGATAAAATACCAGAAAAGGTGGAGACTCCTCACTACTGGTGTTTCTTAACCCTCCTATTCTGGCTGTGAGCTGGATTATTTTGAGTCACTGTTTCCCTTTTGAGTTGATTTAACCCAGTGTAGTCCTACATTCAGTGAGCATTTAGATGACCAGGTGAGATGCAATCTTCATAAATTATTAAGAGCAGTGGAAGGCCCTCACACTGCACAAAGGAGTTTGGCTGCAGAGCAGTAAAGGAGCTTGCTCTGAGTCAAAACTGGCATCTTTGTACAGGGAAAAAAATAACATCTTTTGAAAAAAACGATATGTAGCAGACTATAAATGAAAGAAATGTAGTTGTATATCAGAGCAATCCATTAAACACACACAACCTGCTGAGAGATGCTACAGGATCACTCACTCCTCTGTAAGTCAGTACATAAATTCGTTTTTAATTTTTTTGGCAGACTTATGAAGCCAATTATCCTGGTAATAAATATTCAGCTTTAATGGGCAAGTAAATAATTAATGTTATTGCCTTTGTAAATTTAGCTTTTCAGTTATAAATTAACATAATTAAAATAGTAATGTTTCAGCACGCATTTTACCAGCCAAAATCTAAATCAAGCAATTAAACTGTAGGTTTTTCACATCAAATGACTTGAGTTTATAATGGTACAAACTGTGGGCATAAATTTGTTTTTCATGGTCAGATTTATTACAAAAACATGAAGAAAAAAATATTCTGCAGTAGATGTAATCAAGTATACTGTTTGAAAAACCATTAATATATACTTTAACTACTTTTTGTTGTCCTTCCACAGTGAAATAGGAAGGGGAGAGCACATTTCCCATCCGTCTTTGGCACTGCAGTAATTGTGTATAATTGTCATGGCCACTGTACAATGGCTGTCACTGCAGAGTGGCTGTCACATCTCTTTGGATTGATTGGGAAAATCCACAATGCACAGTATGGATCTGAAAAGGAAAAAATTGCTCTGTAGTCATTAACTTAAAAAACTCCAGTCTGAGTTGCACAGACTGAAAAGTTGATCATACACTTTTCCTCCTCTACGTACTGTTTTATATATGCTGTCCTCCCGTGTCAGAGTTCCAGTTTAGTGAGCAATCACAGCAGTAAAGCTTTTCTTGATAAGAGGAGATGAGTTAGTAGGAACATGTAACTATTTCTACTCTGAGTGCAGCTCAGAGCTGGTGAAATTCAGCCCTCGCAATAGTTGATCCCCAGGAGCAGAGTGTGTGGCTGAAACTTCAGGTTGGCTCAAGAGTTCAGGAGGTTGCATCAAAATTTCTGAATTTTCTTGTGAGAGGTAGTTAAAGGCTGTCTGAAACTATATGGCTTCTGAAAATTAGAAGCTTCAGGGACATCAGACTGTAGGAACTTGAGCCTTTCTCTATTTTTTTTCTTAAACTGAGGATGTCACAAGAGCATTTCAGTTTGTATGGTTTGGTGTCAGTTTGTGACTCTTAAAAAGACTACATTTTGTTAGAAATGGGAAAAACTCAGAAGTGACTCTGACATTCATCTACAGACAAGGATACACACAGATGAAAAGCTGAAGTCTGAAAATTTGGTCAGAGAAGTCCTGAAAGCTTGTACTAAGTACCCAGAGCCACAGACATTTCTGGTCTTGCAGCCTTCACAGATTATAATTTATCATGGGCTGAGCAGTCTATTTATAACTCCTCAAAATGTTTCTAAGAGCAGCATTTTGTAAACTGCCAAAGGGTTGCAGATTTGTAACGAGAAGAGTTCCTCGATGCACAGGCTTGCCCACATCCAAACCTGCTCACTGACATTTCTACAAGCTGTGATTTCATAGTCCTTTCGTGTCCCAGAACCCAGTGGGGAAATTTATCCCCGGCAAAGGCCCACTGAAGTCACACCAAAGATAAATTCAGGCCAATGAATTTTATTTTAGTGGTGTTCAAACTGTTTGCAGTGCTGTGCAGATAGATGGCTCTAGGTTTTTTTGCAGTATCCAATTGTTTAAGCTTTAGTGGACTAAAAAAAAAAATTATCTTTGAGCTGAATTTGTGCTAATTGGCTTAAGTACATGCAGAACTGCAGTATGGTTTTGACAACAATATTATCTGGAGTTTTAGAAGCACTTTAAAAAGAAGAAAAGTGCACTAAACTCTCATGCATGATATCTGTGGGTTGATATTTCCAAAGAGATTTTAATGGACACAGTTACTTGCTGGTGTGATGGAGTGTGGGTGGGAGAGCAGGGATGCAGGCACCTGATGGCACAGGCAGTTCTCCTGTAAGCACTGCTGGCTCTGTGTGTCACTGGGCACCTGTAGGAGACACAAATTTTTATCAGTGAAAAGGCCAATTTCTCTCTCAAATGCTGCCCTGCTAGGAATAGTTTTAATCTGTGTTTAATTATTGTGCTTCAGCCGTGTCTAGATTTAGATGGGGTTGAGGTGCCCTGTGTGGTTTCTTTGCCAATGGTGGCTAAATGAGTGTTTTCATTTCATGCCAAGCTCTGCCTGGGTTTAATGGCATTTCTGGCTGGGGTCTGACCCTGGGGTCAGCAGCCTTGAGCCATGTCTGACAAGAACCCAGCCTGTTTTGTAATAACAAGGGTGTTCTAAACTCCCTTACGTTCCATGGTCCCCTTTTAGCTGTTTTGTTTTTCGGCACAAATCAAAGATTGCTCTGAGGCTGCTGAGGGCTGAAGGCAGTTCAGGCACTGCTGTTCAGGCTGGCTCTGCTGGGTGCTGTATTTCTGCTCCGTTCTTTGGGATTTACGGCACTTTCAGGCAGCGTTTCCCCACGGAAGCTCTGTGACACTGCCTTATTTTATGGGTGAATTAGAGTGTCTCAGGTATTTGCTGACTTTGTCGAAGTCCAACAATCCTTTTCTCTCTGAGAGCAGGCAGCAGGAGGTGTGTGCATGGGTGAACTCGAGAACTCTCCCGTGTGGAGGCTAAGGAGTGTGTGTGTGTGTGTGTGTGTTTGGAAAGGGGAGGGGACATTAAGGGAGTTGTGGTTGGCAGCTGAAGGTGCGTTGTGGCTGTGTAGTGAAAGGCCAGCCTCGGGGGCTTGCAAGCACTTCTCTTTCCTTGTGGTCCTTTTTGACTCGCATCAGCTTTCTCCAAACTCCTGACACTTTTCCTAGAAAGCTTCAGCATCCTCCCACAGCCCCAGGTCTGCTCTGGCCTGTTCTTGGCTCCCCAATGCACTCACCTGGCCCTGGCAGTCACCTGCCACCCCTGTCCCATCCCTGATGCTGTGCCAGGTCACATCGCGCCCTCTCCTGTGTCCTCCTGCTCCGTCCTCGCTGCTCAAATTAAAGCACTTAAAGGCTCTAGGGCTTTACCAGGCTTCTATGCTGTTACCAGCTCAAGTTTGGTTTATTTTTCACACAGGAAAAAGGACATTTTGGAAGTCAGGTTGGTGTTTTTTGAGTGTCATTGAGTTTGATACACTCTCCAGGCTAATAGATCTCTGCACTGAGTGAGGGGTTTTTCTGTCATTCATGGACTTTGGTTGACTCCTGCCTCCCCCGGGACTGTAAGAGGGTAAAGCTGCAGCAATGGGCGGGACTTTGTAAACAACAAATTTATCCAAACTTTTCAAAGTTTTCGAAATGACCAAACCCAGTTGTTTTTCCTAATACAACTAAATTTGGCTTAAAGCATCAAAGGAGAAGCACAATCTCAGGAAATGCAGCAGAGTTTGATGCTATGTGTGGCTTTTAAAATAAAAAGTTTGAAAATAATAACCTGAATTTATAATGGAAAACACTGCTCACATTCTGGCTTGACACCTGTGTGTCATCTAGATGCCACAAAATCCAGTATCCGTGTATTTTCTCTAACATTTGGGGTACCAGTTTATCCCAAGGTCTTCCACAGAGATAAAACAATAACATTACAAAGTTAAGTGACTTTGGAGATAAGTAACTTAAGCAAAGGACAGAAGGTTTTTTAGCAATGACATTCAATAGTAGCTGGAGGTATATGCATTTACTTATTAATTTTCCAACAGGAAATGAGTTAGACGTGGCAGTAACATAAAACAAAAATCTCTGAGCAGTGACAGATCAGGACAGCAAAGGCAGTTGTTCCTTCTCACCAGTGTTAGTGCAGGCCCATCATAAAACTCACAGATTCCAGCCAGAGCAGAGCCAGTGCTAGAAAGGTTGGGAAGTTTTATCTGAAGTGTTCCAAACAGAGAGTCCCTGAACCAAGACAAAAAAAATTAAATTAAA
>VZTJ01000996.1:2407139-2442677 GCA_013397795.1 Orthonyx spaldingii | reverse complement strand
GGAGGGAAAGAAAAAAGGCAAAAGCACATCCGAAGAAGATGCAAAGAAATCAGCCAGTTTTGGGTGGCAAAATAGGAATGCACTGAGTTCAAATGAGATTACAGTTAATAGTGGTCAAGTTAATGCCTTTGATAGAGAAGTACAGTATTGAATAAAAAGCTTATGCTCTAATGTCCTGATCCTGTAATAGGATCCACTTATGTGCCATCAGCTGTGGTAAAGAGATGGAAAGGTATTGGAACCTTCTAGTAATAAACACCATCCTTCAACCTGGAATGTACTCAAATTACAGAGTACAGAAAAATATCACAGCATATCTCAGTGCACTTTCTTTGCATGGGTAGAAGTTTATGTTGGGATGAATCAAAACCTGTTTTTTCCCTGGTTAGCATAATTTATTCTGTGTTGTTGCACATGCTGATAAATTTTGTTTCCCTCGGGTCAGCTGAGGTTTTCCCAGCACATCCCACCTCTGCAGCGCTGTGGGTGCAGAGAGGAGCCCTCCCCCTGGGAACACCCTGGCAGAGGTGTGTGGATGTGAGCCACAGGAGGAGGGGAAGCTGGAAGAGAGATAATCTGTCCCAACTTCTGCAAAACATCTGTCCCTGGCCCTGTAAAAGGGATGATGGGGATAAAGGAAAAGAAAGGTGCTGTCTTTGCCTTACCAATGCATTAAGGACTCTGCTGTCCTAAATTTGGAAATTAAGCTTTTTCGTGAGCTGAGAAACAAGTTAACGTTGATGCAGTGCATGTGGGGCTGGAGAAACATCCTTCAAATTTGTGATGGAGAGACCTGATGGAACCAGTTACTCCCCCCTCAGTGTGAAAGTGAAACCTGTAGCTTAACCGTGACACTGCCATGAGTGACGGGATTGTTTCCTTGTTAGACTCCCGTTTTAACTTAGAGTGAAGATCCACTCAGATATTGTTCTGTCAGCAGACAGAGGTTGTATCACACAGCTGCCTCTGGTACGAACCTGTCAGCTCTTGTTGGGAGAACTGGGTTCATTTCATTACTCGATTGTTTTGACCATCTGCCCAGTTAAGTGGAAGCTGGTTACTTCTCACCACTGAGGTGAGTTCAACATTGCTTTTTCCGTCCCCCACAAATGTGCTTCCAACCCTTTGAAAGCATTATCTGACAAAGACATATGCATTGCAGGAACTTCATCACTGCTTTCAATTGAACTGGCAGAAGAAACAATAATCTCCTGAAAGAGCTTCAGTACAAGGGCAGGTGTAAATGTCGAAGGAGCCCAAGAGATATTATTTTATAGTCTACCCAGACTGTAATAGTAGGAGTAATAATAATAAAAACACTTAATAGTGTAATGCAGCGTTGGCAGCTGGAGAGTTAGACAGTAGCCTGCAACTTAATGCTTTTGAACTTGAGAAGCAGCTTTGGTTAAAACCAAATACCTGCTGAAGAAAAGAGTTTATGTTATTTCAAATTGGAAGAATTTCCATGGCTTTTCTTGGGTTCATTTTCAGAAAGTGTTTACTTGTGTGCAATAGCAGCAAAACTTGTGCAGTGTCATAGCATTTTCTAACCCAGCAAAATATTAATCACACTTTTGAACCTCACAATGTAACGTTGATAGTGTTATGATGGGAATAGTTCTACAACAAGCAGGATTAACCACTTATTTCCTTTTTCCTGCATACCATTAGTTTGTACTTGGATGACAAAAACCAATGCTGATCTTCAGCAGCATCACAGTATTCTGTTGTATTTGTCTCAGTCAATGTATTCTTCATTTTATTATTGCCTGCATTCTTTAATTGAGTTCATTTCCCATCACACCACCAGCCCCCACCAAATTTCTAATGGTGGGTGCTACCACTTGAAGTGCAGCTCTCCTATTTCACTATTTGTTTTGTTGGCAGGGACAGGGCGGGGGGGAAAAGCCTCAAAACAGCTGAGTGCCAGTAGTGCTGATGACTTCTGTTTTATTTATGTTTTGTACTGAGCCGTGGTGAATGATGAAGTATGTCTGGGACACGGCTGTGGGCAACACTCTAAGTGTTACGGTTGGAAAGGTGCCAGAGTTGCATTGCTGCCGATTTTTTACCATTAGCCTTTGGAAGGAGGAGTTCAGAGTCTCGTTTTATTCCCTTCTTCACCTGTGTCACCTTTACAGTAAATTAATGTGAGATCTTTACCAGAGATGGAGCTGACAGGGCGAGCTGTCGATCCCACAGCTTCCCCCAGGACTGGAGCTGTGAGGAGTCAGGAGCATCCTTGGAGATAAGGGAGTGCCTGGGGTGGGTTGTGCTGGGTCTGTCCTGGAGCTCAGCAGGAAACACTGAGCTTGATCCCAAGGATATGGCAAAAAGCAGCAGTTGTTCCCTGCTCAGCTGTGTGGGGACTCATGTCTGAGGCTGTAATTAGCAGATATACCTGCTAATGAATTGCTGTAATCCCCTGCTGTGTTCAGAGTCTGCTGGGGGATCTCTTTCCCTGCCTTTGCAGAGTGGGTGACCTTGCTAAATACTTAGCAGTAAAAATGAGTTTTCCCTTGCCTGTTTCGCAGCCTTTCTTCTGGCTCTACCAGTGGAGCTCTTCTTTATTAATGGAAAATATTTACCCAAGTTTAGTTTTAGGGAAAGAGGGGAGTTAGAAGAACATACATGAACATGCTCCACATACCTGAATGTGTCATACACACTTACATGGATGCACACACATGTGGAATTCTGATTTCTTATTGGCCACATTAGCAGTAAAAATACATTTAATATTTAAGCAAGGAGGGGTGTTTTCAATTATTTTTCAGTCACCAGCCACTTTAAATATTTAATCTTTTGTACGCCCAACTAATTTATTCAATTGCAGTTAGGTAGACTGTAATTAATTTTTGATGAGACAAACTAATACTAATTTGAGTATCTACTACACTGTAATATTTACTTGCAGATGTGCTGTTTAGCTTCTAGATTCCTCTTTTGTTGCCCTTGCTGAAGTTGCAAATGCTCACCAATATTGTCGTATCAGGCCACAGGGCCCAAACTGCACCTTAAGCTGTATGACACAAATGTAAAGTTGATGGTGCTGGGTCAGAGGAGGGTCCAGCCGGCTCCTGTCCTCACCCCGACAGGGATCAATAGTTGGTGTCTAAAGACAAGGATTGAGAACAGGGCAAAGGTATAGCAAGGCTTCCTGAGAGAGAGAGTCTCCCAGACTTCATTGATTTGTGGCCTGGAAACATCCCAAGATAGAAATGGTGTCTTCAGATTTAATATTTGGGCTTATTTGTTACGTCTAAAGTATATAGTTATTCTGTATAATTCATGCTTTCCATCAGCAAAGGACTGAGACTCCTCCAGGGGAAATACTCTCTTCTTACTGGAAAAATGTCTTGTCTGCCTTTTCTGATTAATGAGAACATCCATATGCCGGCTTTTGTGAGTGGAAGACGGATCTGATACCACTTAACTGTGTTAACTGAATGTAAAAATCTGAAGTGGTGGGATAATGAAAGTAATTTGCAGTTTGTCGGCGTGTTCCCTCTGATCAAAGACGAGTGGGGGAGCACAGCAAGTTAGAAACAACACAACAAAATTGTGGGATTTCTAGGAAATCGGGCATTTTTGCAAGTTCAGACTTGGTTTTGTTTCAGGTAGGAACAGTGCCAGCTCCTATGGCAGCTGCAGGCTGAAATGGATGATTTTTGTATCAGGGGTCATGGAATGGTTTGGGTTGGAAGGGATCTTAAAAGATCATCTTATTCCAACCCCTGCCATGAGCAGGGACACCTTCCACTATCCCAGGTTGCTCCAAGCCCTGTCCAGCCTGGCCTTGGACACTTCCAGGGGTGGGGCAGCCACAGCTTCTCTGGGTAACCTGTTCTCACTCTGCAGCCGTGGGATGCTCCTGAGGCTTTGGGCTTGGCAAGAACTGCCCAAAGCCAAAGAAGTCCAGGAATCATCTTGGCAGCCCTGATGGGCTCTCCAGGGTCCTTGACCGTGAGAGGGAAAGCAGCTGGACACTGACCATCAAGTCAGGAGTGACTTAGTGAGTGTGGAGGGGTTTCTCTGCAAAGTCATCCAGGTTTGGGCAACACAAATGGCATACATTCTTTGTTTTAAATTTTAATTTTTTTCTCATTTTTTTTTCCCCTTATAAGGTTCTGAGCCAACACAAATTATGCTTGTGGGGGTTTCCTTGCAATTAATCTTTCATAGCCTTTTGCTTGACTGTGTTGCTGACTAGGATGGTCCCTGGCCTGGCTCCCTCCCTGTGCATTGTGTGATGCACAGCAGCAGAGTGTGGAGGAAGCCCATTGCAGTCATGCTGGAACACCTGCACTCTGCTGCTCGTTGGAAACCTGGCCACTCATTTCATTTCATGAAGTTGCCCCATCTCTGTTGTACCATGAGAGATGGGAATTGTGCGCAGTCACTGCATCTTGTCATGACTAAAGTTGGTTTCACCTCCACGTCCACACCTCCTGTTACTTCTCCTCTTTCACATTGCTGTAAATTTATTGGCAAACTGCACTAAACAGGAACTTTCACAACCACACCTTTCCCACCCTGAGCCCAGGCCCCTGCACACAGGCTGCAGTGATGATCTGATCCTGTTGCTGTTACTCCCACTCCCCAACTCAGCTGATGCTGTGGTTAATGCACAAAAATGTAGCACTGATTTTCTTTAGTGACTATTCCATGTTACAATTTAGGAGTAGAAATGAAAAAGTAATTGTAGCTGTGGTCTCCAGAGATAAAAATCCCTTAAAAGCAGCAGAATTAGGTCTTACTGCTGCCTGCAGATCAAGCTACTGCAGCATCAGCCATTCCTGTGCCCATAAGTCACTCAGCAGCCATTTCAGTTGGCAGTCTGATTTTTCATGGTTGGCCTGGAAGGGGACAGGAGCTATGAAGGTCCACTTTTGTCCTTCATGTCTGAGTTCAAGAGAGGCAGGAAGTCTGCAGATGTGTCCAACAATTACAGGGCTGAGGTTTGCCACCCTGACTTCTGTTTTGGGTGTCTTTCAAGGTGTTCATCTTGTGGAGCCTTAAGGGGTGAATGTAACATAAACCACTTATATGAGGTCCAGTAAAGTAATTAGTGCTAAATAAAGTGAATATATTTGATTGTTCAGATCTGTGTGGCTATGCTTGCTGTGTGGACTTCCAGCAAATAAAGAAAAAAAATCCATTATGTGCATTTGTGTGTGTGTGTGTATACTGAACTCTTCCTTCTTGCAAACCCAAAACTTAATGTATTTTCCAGATAGGTGTGACCTGTACATGGGTTCAGGGTTCCTTGTGAAGATGTAATGGGATTTTGTGGTACTTTGAGCTGCCATAGGCTTTATTCTCTGAGGGAAACCTCTTGTATATCTCTGGAATTTTTTACCCTTTGCTTTTTTGGCATTCCTAGGCAAAGTTAGAGTATCTCTGTGGCTGCTGAGTTAATCTTAAAGAAGCATCTCTGGGTGTGGTTTAAGGGTGTAAACCATGGATATATCTGACCCAGGGAGCTCAAATCCTACTTTTTCCTCACTCCTCACCTGTTTTGTGCTGCTATGCCCAGTTTTGCTTCACAGGCTGTGTTATCTGGGTGGGGGAAGGATGATGCTTTGGGTGTTTCCCATCTGCAGGGATTAGGAATGAGCATGTGCACTTGTAGGTGCTGCTCTGAGGTTTCTGGCAGTGCTGCTGCTGGTGGTCACCTCCACTGCTGTCCCTCACCTGGTGTCCACAGCGAGGCCCCCAAATCCCTGCTCAGTGCCAGGGTCTGATGTCCTGAAAACTCTGAGCACATCTAGCAGTGATAGTGAGCTGGAAAACGTGGTGATGCTGAGCCCCCAGCTCCCAGAAAACCCCAGGACATTTCCTGGTCCCTGACAATTGCGTTGGAGGCAGAACTTTGGGAACTGCTGCATGTTGGGCTGGCAGTCACGACTTCCCATCTGCTGTGAGCTCCTAAGCTTTGAATTTCTTGAGTAAGAGCCATTTTAACGTGCAGAGTGTTAAGACCGAGGTGATGTCTTTGCTTTTAATATGAAAGTCCTGTTATTCTTCAGAACTGCTATAATGAATTAAAATACTCCCTATGGAAAAGTGTATCACTTACTTTTGTATTACGATATTGGACTGGCATCAAAAGCAGCCAGGCTGTCATTCATTTCCTGGTTTAGGGACACTGTAAAAGTAGTGTAAAGCAAGAATAGCTTTGCACCACAGTTCTTGAATTCAATGATTGCCCTCTGAAGGTGCCACACATGATGGATTGTCACAGACTCTCCGTCCTGCCTTGACATTTCATTCCTATCCAATGTTGTCTTGTGTTCTGCTCTGAATCTGCCAAACAACTGACCCAAGAATCTAATGCCACACCTTCTTCTTTCTTTTTCTGAGCAGCATCTTCTGCAGCTGAGGCTCTGAAATACTGGAGGACACTGCATCTTCCTCAGGGACACGGGCAAGGGAGAGCTGGAGCCTCTGGGGGGCTCGGAAGGGAACTGTGGTTGGTGGTCACCTGAGGAACTTACCTTCACCCCAATGTTGCTCTGAAACGAGTCGTGTCCCACAGTCAGGTTTGGTAAGGTATGTATTTTTTCCCCTGCTCTTGTATTCTTGCTCTTTTCTGAATGTCTCCATATGGGAAAAACAGAGCATTAGCAGCCTTTGAGTTTATTGCTGTATTCATGCCATGCCCATACTGTGTCTGTAAATAAGCTTTGCTCTCCCTGCATTTGGAAAGCGTTCATCAGGAGTGAAGTGTTTTTATTGTCTTGGGGTTGAGGGGGTGTCTGTTTGTGTGAAGTTCTTTATTAAACAAAATACTTGCTGGTGGTTGTGTGTTGCTGCTCGTGATGGCTACTTGGTGATAGGAATCCATGTTTTGAAAATCCCACTTGTTGTGTTTCACTAATGGCTGCAGTTCTGAGGGTCAGAGATGGAAAAAAAAAAAAAAAAGGAAATGAAGTAACCCATTTGTAATTCAGCCCTGTGCTTTCCTTTGTGCGTTGTGTATTCTCACTATTTGCAAAGGATGGAAATACCACCACCGATTTCCTGCATAATCATATTCCCTCTTTGATGTGTAGCACTTAAAATTTTGCCTATGTAGGGGTTCTTATACCCACACAAACATTGCCTTGGCTGTGCTGGAACTGTAGCAAGGCAATATGCAACCATTTTCTAACAAGAAATTGAAGGCCAGGACATATTGTTGATGAAGATTTTGTGAAATGAGATTTTAGGGTGATACGCTCTCTGATTCCCTGGCGAGTTTTACTTAGGTCAAGTTATTTCTGTGAAGGCAAAGTTTTCCGATTTAAAAAAAAAAAGCCAACAAATTTAAAGCAATAGTGTCCAGATTTCAGTAAAATGGTATCAGGTGATATTATCCTTTTTCATTTAACACATGGGTATTGACTTCCTTTATATGACTGAGCCAGCACTATAATCTTGTTGAGAAAAGTACAGCAGCAATATAACACCTGCTCCTGGTGTTAGTGGAAGAGCAGGGAAAAGAAGTCAAGACTTTCTTAAAAGCCTCTAAAATACAAACCATGACGCATCCAGGTGAGTGTACTTTAGTTCTCCTGCTTTTGATCTGGTTGCACTTGTCATGTCATCTCTGGAAATTGTAGGCTCAAACTCTCATCCTCCAGCAGAGCTCTGCCAGTGTCTGCCAATTGCAGGGAAAAGTTGGTTGGAATAGCTTAAATCGGGTGCTTAACTTTTAAATGTTGAGGGTCAAGAAAGGTCTGTTCCAACCACAGCATGTGCTGTTAATTTGTGCAGGAATTTCAAGAAAACAACACGGTTGCCAGGCGAGGTTCCCGTCATTACAGCACAGCACAGCTCTGCTGCTCTGCCTGCTCTGGTGGCGCCTGGTTTCTGGAAGAAGAGCTTGTTAAACATTGCTCCTGCCTTTATTATCCTCTTCACTTCTGTTTATTTCCGAGCTACTGCTCTTGTGATTATAACACTTAAAAGGGAAGGTTGTAGGAGAGGTTTCATTACCAAGAGAGCTTCTTGACTCTTGCAGAGAAAAATTAGGCACTGTAAAAGCGTAGAAATCACAGCGGTTTTTGTTTATTCCTTGTTTGGGGTTTGAGATTTCTAAGTTGAAACATGCAAATCTTTCTTGCAATGAGGGTATGAGTTTTGCTGGGTGCCCAGGGGCCCCCAGGGCCTGTGAGGAGCTGCTCCAGAGATGTTGGTTGCTGGTGTGACTGTGGCACTCCTGCATTGGACAGGGGAGTGGTGAATGACCTCCCCTGTCATTCCTGAGTCAGTCCAACGCTCACTCTGAGGTCTATACAATTGATTTGTGTGAAACTATTATTAGGGCATTAAACTCTAGGTTGGACTTTGATTATACTTTTGCATTTTACTTTGTGACCATCAGATCTAAAACTTGGTTCTTATTTAAATCTCTTGCTTGTGGAAACTTCATCTTTAAGAAGAACATTTCAGGCTGAGAAGGTGGGGCTAAAATACAAAGATTTGGCCAAATTGAGTTGTTGCTCACTTAAGTAGCTGAGGCCTTTTTTAATTGATTCTCTTCATCTCAGGGACTTGTGATTGCCAGAGTGCTTGACTGCCATCAACTTTATCTGTTCCCACAACACCCTTGTAAGACAGAAGTGCTGCTTATCCCCATTTTGTAAATGGTGACAAGAAACAGAGTCACTTCTAGGTCACTTCTAAGTGGCAAACATCTGTCCCTGATTTTCAGGCAGTCGAAGTGCACAAGCTGCATCCGATGCCCACAGCTGGAGGCACAGAGCCCTGGCTGAGCACAGGATTTGGATGTGGATCCTTCTGAGGTCACTGCTCCCACCTAATCCAGTTTCTTCCATGTGTCCTGCTCTCCCAAGCAGAGAGGGTTGTAATTAAGTGATTACAGTGACACTCACTGACATCAGGACTCAACGTTTCCCTCCCTATCTCTACTGAAAACTGAAACATCTGTTCAAATACTGTGGGCTGAGTTCATTCATCTTTGCAGCAGTGTTTGCTCACGTGACACAAGCGGATTCCCTCTTAGCAACATTTATGAAATTGTACTGATGGTAATTTTATTGTATGAGGAATTAGTTTAAATGGATCTGCAGATAACATGCAGAGTAATATTTTTTTTCTGAAATTGCTCATTTTTAGATTAGTAGAATCCAAGTGGTATAATGCTCTGTTCGGCTGAAAAGGCACATTTAATAAATATGTAAGAGAAATTTTTAAGTAGCCATTAAACATAGTTAATAAATTTTATCTTGCAAGTAGAATTGGAAAAAACCTGTTCATTTAATGTGTTTTATGGCTCTCATAGCAATTAATTGTCTTCATTACATGAACATAAATCCTCAGTGTAATTCACCTTTTTCAGATTAATTGCTGTGGAAATTTTCCCTGTGCTTGTTTAGACTAGTGATATTATTTCTCTCTTCTGAAAGCTGAATCCCAACATCACATTTTTTACCTTTTCCAGCTGCTCTGTAAATCAGTTCCAGTTAACAAAATCTCTTTGTGCTACAGGCCAGTGCAGGGGTGGTATTGCAGCTGTGATGCTCTGATCAGGTGAAGCAGACACTTCAAGCCCTGCTTGACCTACAGCAGAGCAGTGGGCAGCTCTCCTTCTCTCATCCATTGTATTATGTGGTCTGATAAAAACTTATTATTTCTTTCTTTAAATTTTTCTTGTTTCTTAGGTGATTTCATTTACTAAATCAGAAAAACCTCTCTGATTTTATATATGCCTGTGGGTTTGGCTGTCACAGTAAGACCCTAATGCAACTTTTCAGTGTCATTGCTGAGGGGGTAAAATTTTGGTTGGAGCATCACGGGATTTCTGCTTGAATTCCCAAAATTAAATTAAAAGCTTTATTTTGATTAAAGCCTTTATTCCCCTGGCCTGAATTTTGCACACCAAACAGGACAAGAGGACCACATGCAGCATCGTGTTTTACATGTGTTTTTTTATCAGCAAGCAGGCCAAGCTTGTTTGCATGAGTAACATTTATGCAAATGTTTCCTAGTGTTTCTCTGGACTGTTTTGCCAGGGTGAGGGAATAAAACAGCCATTATATTTGCATGTTTTTGTTGCAAGATCAGCACACTGGCTGTTAATGTTTCAATTCTCTTGATGACACCACTTCTGCAGCCCCACTCACTCAGCTTCTCCTGACAGGGCTTTTATTGAATCCATCAACCTGACACATATCAAAGCACAATTTCCGATAACAAATATCTTGTTGTAAAATGAATTAAAAAGCCGATAGCAGCGGCAGAACCGAGTTGAATTTCTGAAAGAAAATAAGAAACTCCAAAACTAACATGAGATTCTTAAGATACCAGTCATGGAACAGCAATGTAACAGTCCTTTACCTGTGCTCCTGAAGTACTGAGAAGTCAGTGGGTTTGTCTGAAGCCATACAAATGGCCTTGCTCCTGGCTGGCAGCCTGTGGCTCTGCCTTCTCCCCCTCTGATGTTTGTAGTGGTGCTTCAGAGAGCCTGGTGCAGTTGGGGTTTATTTTCTTCTGGAGACCTTTCCCCTGCGAGGACCAGCAGCCTCCTTGTAGTAACTTTGCACTCCGGTCGTGCAGAGTTTTGAGACTGAGGAGTGGGAAATGCTGGCTCCGAGTGGAGCACACGTCCTTCCTCTCAGAAGACAAAGCAGTTTGGAGCCCTTGTCCTCTGCAGAGCTGCTGCTTGGCAGCCCATGGGCCGTGTTTTAATCAGAGTCCAACCCAGGTGGAAAAGGGCCTGTGTTTCTTTGGGCTGCCAATGGTTTGAAATTAGCTGGCTCAAAACCTTTATCTGAGAACACGTTTTCTCTGTCTCCTTGCAACCTTCTCCTGTCTGTGTTGCTCTCTTCATCCTGCTTTTCTATCCCCTTTGGTTTTGCATCTCTCAGAGGACAAGCAGCTTCTGGCAGGGCTGCCTTTGCACTGGTACTGCTCTCACTCTGCCCAGGCTCACTTACCTTTGATTTTTGGCTAGGATGCACTGTAAAATACTAGCTAATAATAATCATGCTTTTTGCTCTGTGGCAGGCCTGGTTTTTGGATAAGTACCCACTGACAGTTTGTAGCCTAGCAGAGAGGAAGAGGAGGGCAGCCAACAGGTGATGTGGAAAATTAATTATGAACTGCCATCCTCCTGCCATGTAGTTTAGGCAGTTCTGCATTCCAAGCTTTACATCCAGCTGCACATTTCCTTCCCCAAATAGTGGGAATGCTGCCAGAACAAAGTTTAGTGGAGAACGTCTCATGTGGGACTGATCACTCAGGATGCTCTGGAGCCTTTACTGCTCTGCTTTCCGCTGTGACACCACCCAAGGAGTAATTTTTTACCTTTTGTTGGATGAATGTTTAGCTTAATTGTGCATCCAAGTTGATAAAAGATTTGTGTGTGTGGTGGAGAAGTCACCCATGTCCCCTGTGCAGTCAGAGAGCAACATTTTTGTGTTTCAGTGTCGTGGTGACCTGGTAACGTTCAGGTTCAGAGGAGCTGCAGCTTGTTCTATTTTCGTCCTTCAGGATGACATATTTACTTCATAATGAGCCTCAAAAACTGGCCCCTTACATGGAGGGGGGAGAGTCTGACAGGCACCAGGCAGCCCTGGCAATGTAATTACCTAAAGGAGCAGTTCTGTCCCTGGACGACCTCTGTCCTAAGGATCACAGAGGCAACTGCTGGAAGCCCCAGCACCGTGTGTGGTTCAGGAGCTGTTCTGGTCTCATAATTGCAGACTGGGTCCCACTGCCTTGAGCTGAGCACTGCAGAGCCAGCACAGCCCAGTCTGAGTGCCAAAGATGCCCTTCCTTAGGGAGCCCTTGAGGATATATGAAAGAGTCTGAAAGAGGTAGGGTTTTGGAAAGCCCTGACAAATTTGTAAATGGCTATTTGGGGCTGAGCTAAAGAAATGAGTATTTGGTGTAACTTTTCTCGATGAAGCCTTTGTTTAGTCCAGAGGGGATTGAAGGGTGTGATGGAAACAGCCTTGCAAAGCCACAACAGTACCAGGTGTGAGGTGTTAGGGAGATACATTTCTCCGTAAGAGTGTCTTTTCAGACCAGAAAAGCCCTTTTGGCTGCTCAAGTTTTCAGTTAAGGTACCAGAAGTCTCCACTTTGTACATTTTTATTATGAAATTCATTGTCACAGTTGCTGACTGATTTAATGGTTAACTGAGGGGTGATCTCTAAGAAGTACCTAGGATTTTATAAAGGGCCACATTGCTGCCTGGTGGAAGTCACTGACTCAAATCATGATGGTGTAGTTTTTATTTTCCTCTTCCTGAGCTCTGCCTCCTGATTGACACAAATTCTACTTCCTTTCTAGTGCTGTCATGCTGATTTTTTGCAGCCAGGGGACTGTATTTGGAAACATAAACGCGTTGCACAGGTTTAGATGTGCTGCAAATAATTATGAATGTCTAATGAAGGGAAGCTAAAACATACTGAAAATGTTTGGAAATAAGAGAGAATGTGTGCAGCCAAGCGTTAGCTGTGAATGGAGAATTCTTGTTGGCATCGTTTAATGGGAACTTTCCAGCTTGTAGTTTCTGTGGTGAACATATAGATAACAGCAAAACCAGAAAGGCAGGGTTGCTGGAGGTGAATGGAATGAGCCTTTCACCTCTAAGGGAAGAGGGACAGTGAAGTGAGCAGCATTTCTAGGTTGACACCCCCTCAGTCTTTGCTTTCAGTTACTGGGAAGGGGCTGCTTTGGCCTCCTCTAAACAAAGATAGTGTCTTATTCCTTTACAACACCAAATACCATCTATGTTTCACTCCTGACTGTCCAGGAAACAACAGGGAGAATTTTTTTTGCCATTTTTTTCCCTCTCTCTGCTAATTGGGGTAAGGTAGCTCCATGTATCTCTCTAGACAAGCTTGGTGCCTTTGACATGAGTGGCCAGATGCCTTTTTGTCCACCTCAGGAAGCGGTCCCTGATTTTTGTGGAGATTCCCCTCTTCCTTTCTTCCCAGTGCTGTTGTGCTTTCCAGCCTCAAAGTTGTGTGAGAAGGAACACTTCAGTTTTATGTTAGATGTTGTATAAAGACTTGGGCTTGGGGAACCACCAAGTTGGTTTGCCCTCAAGCTGTGTTGTGGTGCCATCGCCCACGTGGATGGAGAAGCTGAAAATCAAAGCATTCTGAATGAAAAAGCACCGTGAGGGTCAGGACTGTGCCATTTCCCTGGCAGGCCTCCTGCCTCTGTCAGGTACTGGAGATTCTCATCTTCTCTCCTTCTGCCCAGTTGTATTCTGGTGGGTCTGCACCTGCATGCTGGGGAAGAGGAAATATAAATAAAATAAAGAGAATTCTGGGCATTTTCTACAAAACCGTTTGCATTTTATGTGTTAAATGGGTGGGAGAGGTGGTGCTTGACTGACACTGTGGGGTAACACCTCCCAAGGTGTCCTTGAGTTTATGACTGAAGCAGGGAGGTTGTAAATCCTTAAATCCTTCTCTGCACTCTTGTGCTGCCCCCAGGGGTGACACCAAAACACTGATGAGCACTGGAAGTTTCACCTTGGAATGCTCTTAAAAGGGGGCAAAACAACAAGAAGAAAGGTGTTTGTCCTTAGGAGGGGTTGTTGGCACCTCTCCTTGGCTCAGGAGCACGGGAACGAGGGGGTGGGCAGCCCTGCACTCTGCTTGCTTTCTGTCCGAGAGGAATTTCCAGTTGTTAATGATTAATTCAAATGTTTCTTGTCATGAGTACAGTCTGCACAGAGTGATAAATCTGTGGTGGGTTAGAGGTGGAGGTTGCTCAGTGCTGACAATTAGTTTGAGCCACAGGCTTTGCTTTCATTGGCATTTTCACAGCATTAACCTGGACCTTGTCAATTAAAATCCAGACACATTTTGATGAGGGACATCTTCTTCTAATGATAATTGTAATAATATCACTTTTCTTCATTTAAAACCTGTCAGGCAGGCCATGTTTCCTGGAAAATAACTGCCCGATTTTCACATTGCCTAAATAACTAAGAAGTATCTTTCAGTTTTTTGAGCTGACATTTCATCACCAATAACTGAAAGCATATGAGGCCAGAGCTGTTAATCTTCAAACACTTACCAACTTCAGTCAAGGTAATTTGACTTTATCTGCTAAAATAAGCAGGTTTATTAGCCTTCACTTTGGAGGCTAATAAACATTTGATAATTGCCTCAAGTCGTTGATGGGGATTTATCCTATTTAGGTCTTCTGTTTGACAGCACAGCTCCAGAGCATGTCCTGGGCAGTGATCCATTTCTGCATTAGGTGGAGGAGGAAGCCTGGTGTAAAGGTTGATTAAGGAACTTGTCTGAGTTGCACAAGAAGTCTGCAGTAGAATAAACCCTAGAAATCCTGTGTCTGTTCTTTTATATTAACTGCAGTGGGTTTTTTATATCTCTGTAAATGTTACATTTAGAATCTCTTTCAGGCCACAAAAGTGAGTATTTAACAGTTGCAATGGGAGTGGTGTATCAGGTATCAATTGGAAACCCAATGTGGTTTTATTTTAGTATGGCATGAAAAATAAAAAAAGTGAAAATCGTGTTTAGTTTTGCATGGAAAAATACTTCTGATTTTTCTGAATGGTGGTTCACAAGTGCAATCCTTTACAAATATTCAGAATAGGGAAGCAAAAAGCTGTATCAAGTAGAACTATCTAGACCTTGCAATGTGCTTGATCTGAGCTTGTCCATGTGAGTGGAAGATGCTGCACTTCTTTATTAAAAACTTACTTCTCCTCTGGTCTTTCTCTGAGAGGTGTAGAAGAAGGAGCTCTGATTAATCATGAGCACCTCTAGGTGATGCCATCGTATAAATAACAATTACCTGTCTTATTTCTATAGCAGCTGGAAAAATGTCACGAGTTGTTCGTAGTTGAAAACTCAGGGCATAGCATGGACTCTGAGTAGGAAATCCAAATACTGCACTGAAGAAAGCCTGAGGAATGATAACTGAGAACTAAATGGACTTGGGCTGCTGTGCTTGTATTCTGGAAGTTTATAGTTGTGCTTTCAGTCAATGCAAAGAGTAATCCACCTCCTCTGTGGCTGGGCTTTTCTTTTCCCTTTCCAGTATGAACTGGCAAGCCTGTAATCTGCATTCTGCTGCATATAGAAATCACATTTGCAACAGCATAGCTTGAAGGCTGTAAATATTATCAGATATTTTTCCAGTGAGCCATCATCAACCAAGCTGTATATCTCACTGCTTTCATTTTTTCAAGAGTGCATTAGGGGTGATCAATAAAACCTGACCTACCTTTGCAAGTTAAATAGGCCTGATTTTAAATGGCCAGACTTTAAAGAGATTAAGATTTGCTAACAGTGATTTAAAGTGCAAGCAAGGTCCATTTACATGCCATTTCTTTTCCACTTTTGAGGTTTGAATTGCATTGGAAAATGTGGCACGTTGGACATTAAAGCATAGAAGTGGAAGCTGACACTTTGTTGAGCATGTATTTATGTAGGAACTGCCTTCCTACCCTGCACTTCACTGTACCTTACTGAAAACACAATGTAATTAATGGATGTGGAACACACCTAACTGTGCTGAGTGAAGGCTCCGTGAACTTGGACTCCAAACAGTATTTTCTGTTTGCTGCTTTTGATCTTTGGGAGATGCCCAAGGAGGAAAAAAGAATGTGCAATAAACAAACAAACAGACAACAAAATAATTATTTATATATATGTACATAAGAAGAGCAGCACTTTCCTGCCATGCAGGTCTGGCTGGGCATGAGGAAGGGATGGATTGGGCTTTTATTTCCCCACCTCATGACTTTTAAGCATTTAATTTAGGAACCTGAAAGCCATGTGGAATGGTCTTGTGTCATGAAAGACAGGTTTGGTTATACAAATGAAATACTTCATTGCCTTAAAGTTAGTCTGAAAGGTGTTGTAATAAGCAGGTCATTGAGTCAAACCTGCTGAAATAAAACCTCCTGACAGGAATGCTTTGTCCTGCAGATGATATCTCTGTCACAAAGAACTCCTTGAGAACATTTTAAGTGTTTTCGTGGCACTTGTTTGTCATAAGCAGCAGATGTCTGTCTGTTGGGCTGGTTCTGATTGCTTTGGAATGTAGTGTGGTGCCTCTGGAGATCCCAGCTGAGATTGGGGGCAGTACATGCCTTTGCTGATGGCGTGTCTCAGTTTCACAAGTGCGTGCCAGCTGCTCTTCCTCTCCCCTGCATGGTTCATACTGAGACCAAGAGGTGTGTGGACTCAGTAAGAGCTGATCAGCTGCTCAGGTGCCTCCATTGTTTTACAGGGAGCTTGTGTGTGTTAATTTTCACTTTAGGCTTATGTACATGCATGCTCATACTCTGTTGAACTGCTTATTAATAAAGATTATTATTAATTTTGTTCATAAAAGGTTTTATCTGTCTCTATGGCCCTAGTTTGACCGCTGCTATGCTCAGTGCTGGGGAGTGAGGTCCTACATGGCAGTCCTTGGCCCAGAGAGCTTTTGTGTGAAAAATCTAAGTATAGTGGGAGAAGGAGACATGAATTGCCAGCAAGTTGTGGAGGCAACAGATGGAGCACAGCGGTGGAGATGAAGGATGTGCAGAGCTTCGTGTGTTGCGGGGCACTGATGATCAAAACTCCTCTTTGTTGTGGTGCCTGTACAAGGCTCACAGCAATCAGGGATTTGGTTTGCTGAGACTAACTCCTGCCTTGTTAACTACTACCTCTTGATTATTTCTGTCTATATCCATCTGCTGCCTCTTTGCTGTTAGAGCTGCAAATTCCTTAGGGTTCAGACCGCTTTTTCTTCTAGTGTTTGTGCAGTACCGAATTCCGTGGGTTTCTGGCCCGGGGTTAATGCTGGGAGCTGTTAACAGTGGCATTTGCACATAAAAAATGAGGCATTAGGAAAACAATTATTTTCACGTCCTGATTATCTTTATTTGCATTCCAACATCCTCTGAATCTTTGAAACTGAAAACATTATTTAAATGAAAGATACATGATTATAATTATTGTCATAATGTTCTGTAACCACAAATAGGTCAGCGCAGGAAATGCAGTTTTTTTGGTGTGTGGTTGTTTATACATGTGTATATATATATACACACAGACATCTGTATTTGTCTGGCAGGTAGATTTTATCTCACAGCCTCCGGCTGTTGCTTTCCTAGGTGCTTATTCATATCTAATCCAGCTCCCCCATGTATTTGCATACATAAATACACACTTGTTTTTAGCACCTGTTTGCATCTTTTAATTCTAGGTTGACCCTGAGGCTGCTGGCTTTGGGGGTTTGTGCAGCCCCAGGTGCTGGGTGTTCCATATTGCTCCTCTTTCCCAAGCCCTGAGCCCGTGTCACACTGACCTGCCAGCTGAAGTTTCCCCTGCTGGCACCAGGCCACAGCCAAGTGCTTTCAGCGAGTTCTGGGCTGTAATCCTGAGCTGATTTCTGGGATGCAATTCACTGCCACCGTTATCATATCAAAAGGGGAGTGATTTACATTTCCTGCACGTCCCTGTGTTGCCAGCCCCGGAGGATGCTGCAGAGAGAAAGTTATAACGCAATTTGATAAAATAATGAAAATGAGCCTCTTTACAGCGTTGCACCTTACGCCGTGGAGGAATTTGATACAGACACAAAGTTGGCACTAAGCACAAATTTAGGCTGTGCACAGAGATTAATTTGGGGACTTTTTTTTTGGCTCCTGGGGGAAAAATAGGAAGATTGTTCCTGAAGACTGAATGCGTGGGGAGCTGTGTACTCGGCTTTGTGCGCCGCAAAATAAATCTTTATCTTGATTTCTTATTGTGTTGCCCCTTAAAGTCTCTCTCTTCTGCTGATGTTTATCCAGAGTAGTGTCTGCATAACACGTTATCTTTGGGTTTTATCTGACCCCCTCAGCCCTCTGCAGTTTCCTCACTGGAAAGGCATTGAGCAATCACGCCAGCATCATTTGTACAAAGTGAAACACTTTATGCTGAGATATTTTAAGCACGTTCCTACTGGAAATGCCATAGGAATGGCAGGGCTGCAGCGTTTGCTGCTGCTGGTGCATTCAGCTGCCGGTATTTGTATGCAGAAGCAGACACAGTGGTGGCCTCACATTCATTTCCTGTGTATCAATTACTTATTAGTAATCCACAAGCCCAGTTAAGGAACTGGAGGTGGGATGTAATGCTGAGTGTGGCCCTGCCTCTCCTGCTGGAGTCTGGAGAGGGAAGGGATGTATCTGGTGCAGGTGACTGAACTGGTGCTGTTATCTCTGAGACAGATTCCTGCAGACTTGTCTAACTTTGACTTAATTTCCTATTTTTTTATGAGCATCTTTCTTGGATGTATTGATTGTGCTGCAATGAGGAGTTGTGTAAAAGAGGTACTCAAGGAGAACAGAGTGGGCAGAGCACTCTTGGATTTACTGCACCTTATCTTTGTCATTCGAGGTTTTGATACTGTGTACTTGCAGCTGCAAATGCTAAAATATGTGCCATAAGTTTTCATAAGCCTCCCAGGAATGGCAGCAGCTCCTTGGCAGAGTTTGTAGTCCCAGGTCAGGGGTTTTTAGGAATTGGTGAGTAGAGGTCAAAAAATTCAGCTTCAGGCTGTTCAGGACAGGGTATGCTTCCCCTCCCATTTCATGTCCCTTCTCTTCCTCACATTTCAGCAAAGAAATATCTTTGTTCATTTCTGTTTTACCTTTAAAAGCTTTGAAGCTTTGCGTAGTTCTCACTTAACTTTAGCAAATCCTTTAAAAGCAGATCACAGAGTTTGACCACACCAGGAAAATATCACCGCGTCACCTTGATCAGTTTGGGCGCCTGACCTCCTCTTCCTCCTAACTTTGACTACTGCTTCTTGTCATCTTTGATTTCGTCTCTCTCTTTTCTGGTTTTCCCCCCTTTCCCTTCACTGTCTATGAAGATTTGCACTGCCTGGTGCTATCACCTCTCCACGCTGCTTGAATCTTAATGCCGGTGCCCTGGGACGAGATTACTCCCACCCTTCAAACTGATACGTCTCTCTTAATGTATGGTGCCCAAAGGGAAGACTGTTCCTGGATCCTGGAAATTAAAACCAACATGTGCACATGTTGCTTTATGCAGACAAAATGTAAACCTCAGTGGAAGTCAGACCACAGTGTGGGTGCTTGGCTGGCATCCAGCAGGTCAGGGCACTTTCCTGTGTAAGTCAGCACTGATGGAAAGGGAAGCTCTGCACTTTTCTTCTGTCCCTCTCATTCTTTTTTTTTTCTCTCTTCTACTTTTTTTTCTAAGAACTGATTTCCTTAGGGAGTTGTTAATGCTCAGGGCTTTTTACTCTGACATTTCGGACAATGATGTGACAACACAAGTGCATCTATTACTCTTCCTCTGGAAGCTGACTGAAGCTAAGGACTTGATGGATAATGGCCACATTTTCCAGCAGCACCTGATGTACATGTGAAAAGAATGACTGAGTGACCTGCATATCAAACCAGACTATTTCAGGCACAAAGTCTGAGCACAGAACCACGAGGGAAGACTGAGAACATGAGCCTTTCATCATGAAGTCCTTATTTTGCTCCCCTTCTCTCTGTTGAAGGAAATCTGGTGCTGTGTTGAGGCAGAGAAGGTCGTGGTGGGCATGGGCAGCTTTAAGAGAAGGAGGCTGCACACCTGGAAATGGAACATCCCTTCACCTTTGGTTGCTAAAGAAAGCTGATTCTCCTCTGCCTTGAGTAGTCAGTTTACAAATTGAATGTAAAACAGCACTGGCTGGAGCTTGTATTCTGTGCTGCTGTGGGGGCCCTTCAGGGAGAAGGGAGAGAGCTGCAAGCCCTTGGGGCTGGCTGGGGCTCTGGATCTGGAAGTCACAGACCATTGGAGCAGGTGAGGGGTGCTGGTGGGATTCTGTGCGTTTGGTGCTTTGCTGGGTGCTGCAGACCTTTTGCTGAAGCTGATACTGCTCTGCTTTTTATTCCACAGTGTAGACTTGCTAAAGCTGATTCTGAACTCACGCAGCCGGGAAGGGATGGGGAGGAAGGGGGGTTACAGTGGGCAGGGCTGGGGTCCTCCCCCCTCCCAGTTGCCCAGCACATCGCTCAGGCCCAGTCCCCCTGACCACTGCCTTGTGTTCTTCCAGTTTCTCTCCCTGCAAGACCACTATGATGGAATGATCAAGGATTCAAGTAGTTTTCGTGGCACTGGAGAAGGAGAAGTGTAAAAAGGAGGGGAAGACCATGTGCATTTTGCACCAGGAGCACAAGTGTGCAGGGAGGGGATGGATGGCAGGCCTGCCCTCAGCTGTACCGTTCTCATGAGCAGGAGCTGTCAGAGTGCCCAGACCTTTCCTTTGCTGAACTGCCCTGGGGTATAATGAAAGTACATTTCATTATGTGCTTTCTTCTTTTAATGACTCTAATAATTATTAGGTGAGCTTTCAGGCTCAGGGAGTAGCTCACAGGTGAGATGTGATCTACTGAAGTCCATTGCATTCTTGATGTTGTAGCAGCCCAAGCTACAGTCTTGCCTCGGGACAAGAATGTGCTCCAAGCAACTCTGAATGTTCAGTTTTCACAGAGGACACACTCATAAATATTTGTGAACAAATAGGAAGCTGCAGTGTGCCAACAGAAGAAAATAACAGAGTGGAAAAACCAATCCCAGGTTGAGTATCTGTTTCTGGAACGTATTTTCTGTGAATAATTTCCTGCCTTCTCTGTGCTTCAGGTTTTCCATATTTCCAGGGGCACTCCCTCAATCTTACCTGAGATTTGGGGAAGACCTGTGCCAGATGTGAGGTAGTCAGGGGCCACTCTGGAGACACCAAAAAACATCAGACAGAGAAATCAGAGAGCCCTCTGTAGCAGTGCCTGCTGTCATGCTTGTTCTTCACTTTGCATAAGGCAGAAGTGTCTGCAAAACTTCCTTTTCTCTACCTAACGTAGCTTATAATTGCAGTAACAGTTGCTTCACATGGAACAGGGTGCTGTTGTGTCAAACAACAGGAAAAAAACCCATGAAAATATTCTCCAAAGAAATGATGGTATCCCTTGTACCTTATTATCGAACATTTTGCCAAGAAACTTGTGGCTGTAATGAGGAGGCTGATGAACATCCCCACTGTCACAGCATTAAAACCTAATTGCCCCTGGGTTTCTTGATTATCTCCAGCACAGCTGGCATGTTACCCCTTTGAAAAAAATGAACTGACATCGTATGCACAAACATCAAAAGGTCTTTTTTTTTTTTTTTCTGGAGACAGGCAAAATTATTTTCAAATAGCCTGTGGTGATTTTACCAAACTTGTTGGAATATTGCACTGAATTGGAGACCTGTTGCTTCTACATCCCAAGCTAAGTGATTGTTCAGGTTTCCTGTCACACTTGGGCATTACCACAGCAGGACTCCTGCCAGGATTCTGTACCTGCTGCCTACATATGTAAGAGTATTATTTATTAGTTGTGGCTGGAACAGGGGCTCTGTGTTCCCGGGATGTAATCCTCTCTCCCACTGCAGGAAAGGTGCCCTCAGAGCCCTCGCTGCCTCCTGTTGTGGCCCCTGTGAAATGGGAGCAGTGAGTTTGTTCTTTAATGTTGCTCCATCCTGGAACAATATGTTGCTTCTGTTCAAAATGGGCCCATTTTCCAAGGAAAAGAAAGAAAGTCATACAAGAACAGTAAAAATAGATCATTTTCTGAGCTTTCAACGAGTACAAACCTGCTTCTCAAATAACTGAATATAAATTTCCCTCTAATTGCAGGTGTTTTGAACCTGTGGTCCTTAGAATAGCCCCTGATTGGTAAGGAGGATTTTCAAAGCATTAATCACCCAGTTCCCTGTGGCTTTTGGCAGGAGTTTAGTGGCTGATTTCCCTTTGTGGCTTTCCTGTTAATCTCTCCTTGACCTCATCTCCCAGGCAGATACAAGGGTGACACATCCAGCCTCTCCCAGTTCCAGGGTGGTGGCCGTGGACAGCCCCAGCCATGGCACCAACGTGGTTTTAAGGCTCAATGAACCCTTCTGGGCTGAGCAGGAGTGTTACACTTGAGCTTTTTTTTTTTTTCTGTATGAAGAGGAAAAATGGCTTAGTTTCAAGTTCAGTTGTCATCCTATGCTTCCACGAGAGTTAAAATGAGATTTTTACAGTGGCCAAAATGGATGTGAAAGTGAACACTTCAGAACTTTGGAAAATCTTCAAAAGGCGAAGTGTTTGGTCAAATAGAGGGGGTACTGCTGGCAGGGGGGAGCTCAGGGCAGGTGAGGGTTGGTCTTCTTGCAGGAGTTTGGTCTCACAGTCTGGCCCAGGGCTGGTAGAGATGAGGGAATGGGCAGAGAGCCCAAGGTCTCACCTGGATCTGTACCCACCCAGCTTTTGGAGCCTGCTGGGAACAGCCTGAGCATTGCTCTCTTGCCCTGGTGCAGTGGGAGATTGCAGATGGCGAAGATTTGGGGAAATTGGTTTAGTTTGAAAACAAATCTCCCTCTCTCCTCCGGATAATTTATGTTTATTTTTGAAGGGGGAAAAGCAATCAGGCAGCTAAAAACAGCATATCCATGACAAGTTGGTGATGCCTTGCCTATTCCAGAAGGCTTCCTCGTGTGTAGTACAAAGTGTTTCTGTTTGTGCAAATGAATTGCTAAAAAAGAGGAAAGCTCATAGCCTTTTGGAAGCCATGCTGAGATTGAAACAGGCAAAGAGGGAAGGAGGAAAATATCCCAAAATTCTTGAAATGGTGTGTGGTATCACCTGGGGAGAAGCAGTGGCTCGCGGGGGATCGGAAGTGTTTGCATGGGCATCAGAGTTGGGCTTCAACCAACCAGCCCACCTTCACTGAAGCTGGGAGGAGGGATTTTTCTGTTTTTTCTGTTTTTTCTGAAAGTGGAGAGGGAACTGACACTGCTGGAATGAGCAGCCCCCTGCGTGGGTCATGCAGGTGCCCGTGCAGGGCGAGAGGGAGTGTGAAATGCAGCAGGGCACCAGCTGGCAGGCGTGGTGATGGCCCTGTGAAGGGAAATATTTGCAAGTGAGAAGAGCCAAATGTGTGTCTGTGCTTGTAGGATCCTTGTTATCCTGTTATCTTGGATCTTCAGGGACAAAATAGCCACTCATGCATGGAGTGTAAACAGTCACACACTATGTATAAATAATGTGTGGAAGAGCAGCTTCTGAATGCAATTTCCATCATTATTGAAAAACCTGCTACTTAGGCAGATTATTATAATTCCAGTGACACTAACTAATCCATCAGTAATTAGGATGGGAAATGGGAATAAATTCCGTGGAAATGATCTTGATATTTCACCCATCCAGTTGTACAGTAGGCTTCTTGAAGAATAAGCTGTCATTTGCCCAGAGTTTTTTTGGAAGGCAATAATTTAGCTGATTAAAAAAAAAAAAAAGGAAAAATACCAGGAAAATTCTCCTGGAGATCTCCATGTTGGGTTGAGAACACTTAAGTTTAGAATAATACAATTAGTAGTGCTTTTGCTGCTTTTGCAGTATCTTCTCTTAGCATAGCTGATTATGTAAATAGTGATAATAATTCCATCTTCTCTTGGCATCAGTGGCATCCTGTGAGCTCAGTCCTTTCCAGGCTCAGTGCAGCCACATGGCTGCTGTTTCACCAGAGATGCTTTTGCTGCTCCCTTTGGGAGAGCTCCTCTGTAGCACTTAAATTTTTCAAAACTTTTTCCATGAGTTACAGGAACTGCAAATGTATTTACTGGAGCTGGGGGTGTTTATCCTGGAGAAGAAGAGACTCAGGGAGGACCTTATTGCTGCCTACAACTGCCTGAGAGGAGGTTGGGGGAGTTTGGGGGGGATCAGTTCTGGGTATTAAGTGATGGGGTGAGAGGAAAGGGCCTCAATTTGTTCCAAGGGGGATTCAGGTTGGGATTTAGGAAAAATTCCTTCACCATAAGGGCCGCCAAGCACTGGAATGGGCTGCCCAGGTTGAGCCACCATCTCTGGAGGTAGCTAAAAGCTGTGTAGATGTGGCACTTGGGGACATGGCTTAGTTGTGGACTTGGCATCCAGCGCTGGGGTTGTCCAACATAGCCCAGAATACCTGCCTTGAAGTAAACTCAATTTGCCAAAATAACGATGAAGAAGTGCTGGGAGAAACAGCCTGTGAGACCCCTTGAGTGGAGTTCCAAGTGCTGGGAGCTTTAAAATTCACCCCTTTTGATCTGCCAACCCTGTGGCTGTGAATCCTAATTTTTTATGTGCTCCTAAATATGCCAGAGGAGTCAGCTCCTTTGGACAGGGAAATGTGCTTTGTAATTTCAGTTTCAGTATCTTGCACAGAGCCTGGTAATCAAGTGAGTTTGTTCCGTGGCTTTGCTCTCTCTGGGGAGTAGATTAAGATCATCAGACGTCTTTTGCTCGCAGCCCAAAACAGGTTTAAATACCTGTGTTGGAGGAGTGAGGCAAATGCAATCCCTGCCTTACATTGCATGCCCCCATTGAAGCAGGTCACTGTCAATGAAAAACTCTCTCACTAACCTTTAAAAACGGGCTTTGTCTGTAATTCTGGTTCTGCTAAAGGGTAAGGCTGTGTACAGTAATTGAATCGGTGGTGCATGCAGACTGAAATTTTACAGGATAAAATTATGGAGCTATAATAGATTGTCTCTGGTTTCCTCTCTCTTCCTTCTATTGAGTCTTTTTTTCTTTCATTTACCTTCTTCCTTATTTCTTGGTTTTGGAATTGGTATCTGAAAAGTTTTAAGTGGTTTAGTGAGAAAAACTGAAGTTGTCATTTAGTAAAATTTGGATGTTTAATCTGTTTTGAACTCTTTGCCTCTTGGTTCCCTGGTCAGCTCTGCTGGCTAAATTATGTAGAAGCAAACATCTTGTTTAAAAAACCAAACCAAAATCCTCAGCAGAGTAGGACACCTCTCAGGCACTGCCAGAGAGCCCTGAAATGTAGGGCAGGAATGCTCAGATCCCTCTGTCACAGAAGAAAAGGGAATTTTGGATGCATTCAGATCCTTGGGACCTTCATTCTGGGTCTGCAGACAGGACAAATTGGCTTTTGAAAATTCTGAGAGAGAACGTGCACAGCTGCTTCTTCCTCCTTAGATTTTAAAACCATATCATTTTTGGGGTTTTTTTTGGTCTGAGGTTACTTAGAGGTTGTTCAGCTTCGTGTTTTAGGATGTGTTCCTTTCCTGATAAGATGCCTGATTCCAGCGCCTCTCTCAGCACCCAAAATTGCTTGAAGGTTGTAGCTTTAATTCAGGAAAGTTTGTTGAAGCATCCAAGTTGGGCCAGTAGCAGATACTGTCTCCGTCAGTTCTCCTTCTCCCCAGACTATGGGAATGTCTCCTACATTTTTTCAGCTATAATACGCTTCAAATGAGCTCTGACTCTTGCTATAATATCTGGGAATACTGAACAAATACCTACCATATTGTACCATTGAACAAAACTGTGCTTTCCTTTTTATTTTGCTTTTCCCCCCCCTTTTTGTTTCAGCTGTTTCATCATATCTTTCCAAAGTCACGAGCCAAAAGCTCCCCTCAGCAGTGGCACACCAGACCTAGGCTGACCTGGTTTCCAGGAAGCCCAGAATTAAACCCCCATTTATTTTGCAAGTGCTAAACCAACAGAATCTGCTTTCCAAATACCAGATCAGTTGTGGATGTTGGAACAGGAGATTGAGTTTCATCAGGGTTTGTCTGGGTGAAATGAGAACCAGGTCTCAGACAAAATGGTGCCTCAAACAGAGGTGAGAAAAGCCCCCGGGGACAATTCTTGGTGGAGCTGTGGCCAGAGCACGTGGCTGAGGATTGCAAGCAAAGCAACAGGTTTCTAATTTTATTTTTTTTTAAGAAAAAAAGTATGCTATGCTTTGTATTTGGAGGAGAGATGGTTACACAAAAAAAGAAAAAAAAAGAAGAAAGAAAAATAATGCTGTGATCAAATTCTTACTGCAGCAAATAATCGATAAAAGCCCCGAACACTGAACAGTCCTGTGAAGAAGGCAGAAGGCAGTCAGTTTTTTGTTCCTTGACAATACTTGCTGAAGTGCATCTCTCCTGACACTTGGGCTTGTCAAAGCCTGCACTTGCTCCTCCCTTCTGTCTCCAGGCTCTGAGGGCTGTCCTGCATCAGTCTCTGCCCACTGGGCCACTGGCCATTGCACTCTGTCGATCCATCCTTTCCAGAGTTGTGCTTTGCTGCCACCAGCAATAAATCCTGGTGCACAAACCAGAAAGGTTTACACAGGGCTTACTTTCAGTTCCTTTATGAAAAGCAAATTCATTCTGTGAGATCTCTTTTTTTTTCTCCACTATTTGCTGGGAGTCTGCATTAGGATTTGGAAGTAGGGCTGAAAGTTTTAGCTCCAGAGGAGCAACTCTCCTTTCATTAGCTAATGCCTTTTATTTAGCAATAAATAAATAAATAAATGTCAAATCCCTCCTTTTTGGTCCTCCTGCCTCATATGCCTGTGTCACAGCCTTTTTTCCATATAATTAATCAGCCCATATCTCTCATGCAGCTCTGCTTGTCAGCAGGGATTAAAGCCTGACACTATTTAATCATCTTGTATTTCATAGAAGACTAACAATCTCCCTTTGCTTCCTCTTCCCTCCTTTCCCTTTCATTTCCTTCTCTTTTCTGGGTATGTAGCACAGTGTCTGCTCTGTCTGAAGTTTTTATGCAGGGAGTGACAGGTATAAAATTCCTTTCTTGGCTCTTTTCTTCTGTGACCCATGTAATTCCCTCATGGGATCATTTGCTGTGACATTTTGGGTGTACTGTGACCTACCCTGTTAGCACAGAAGCCCACCACACACTGAGACTGTAGGAGTATATATTGAATCATATTTTACTGGGGTTTTTTTTCCCCTCAGGAAATAGGGAAAAGCTGTGAGCCAAGTGGGCTGAATAACTAATCCAATTATTACTTCATGTTTCTGGGGTGATTTAGGTGTTTGTTTTGAATATATGTGAGCAGCTTGGACACTGTCTTTGATTCATTTAATTAATTTAGGTATCTCATTAAATTACAGATCTCAATGTTTGACCTAGTCACAGAGACCCCTTTCATAATCAAGGGGTGGAAATGGATCCTTCCTTTAGGCACAATACTTCTATTCCAAGGTATAAATCCGCAGGGATGGATGACTCATCTCCTAGAAGGGCTTCTTTGTCTCCACTGATGTTTAAATAACGTGTCCAAATAGAGATATTTTCACTATAGATGTAGGGGGAGATAAGTTGCATGATGAGGTTTGAGTCTTTGCCGCTGCCACAGAAATATTTTCCATCTCTGTCCCGCGGTGGGGTGGGAGACCGAGGGAGCTGTCCATGGTCCCGTTCCCGGGATTGGAGGAATTCCAGGGGACCCTGATCCCACTGCTGTGACCCACAGAGGGATGAACCTGAGGGGTTGCCTCTCTGCAGAGGACATGCTCTGTCTCCCTTTTCCCAGAGCATGGACTGCTAATTCCAGATTTAAAACAATCACTCTCCTAATTTAATTAGACACCCTTTTTAGCATGGATGCTGTCAGATATTGTAAGGTCTGTGGATCGAACGGATTGAATGTATTCTGTTTAATTTGAATTTGCAGGTTAAGTAGTGTTGACCCCGGCTAGCTTTTATGTGGGAGATTCCCAAGAAATCCCAAGTACCATCAATGCAAATGGCATTTTGCTTCTCCCACACCAAATATCATGCCACTGAAATGTGTTTGCTTTCTGCTGCTTCTCTGACATTGCTGTATTGATGACTGAAAATTGGAAGAGGAAAGGGAGAGAGAAAGAGACTCAGAGCACTTTAAAAAGCTAATTATTTTCCTGTCCTAGGTAAATGTTTTCTTGCTGCAGGAGAAAGTTCTATTTATAACAGGGTTCAGGTGTCGAGAGAGTTCATAGGAGGTAGCAGGGCAGATGCTGTTGAATCCTAGAATATTCTTTTTCCTAATTCAGTTAAGAAGACTTCACTAATTCTTGCTGTAAGAGGCAGCTTACTGTCTTTGGTCTCTTTTAAAATCAAACAGTGGGTGAAGAGTTGGTTACAGTTTTGACAACAAAAGTGGAAGAATAAATCACAATCATTGCTGAGAATTATGTGTTTTTCTTCATTGACTAAAGTGGTACAGTGGTCCTGTGAAAACAACAAGAACAAACAGATCAAAAGACAGTGAAGAATGTAACATTTGCTGGTTTCTTTTAGTTCTAACATGGGCAACTTCAGGTCAGCAGACTGAAAATCCATACCTAAAAGCAGCCAAGTGGCTCTTAAATGGAATTCACGTGCCAGAAATCCCAGGGACAAATGTTTGTTTTGTGTTGAATGGGCTGACAAACTGATGATCAGAATAGATCTTTTTGGCCTCAAACCTTTTTATCAATACAGATTCTTCATTTTTCTTCCAAGACTGTCTGAATTGATGCTTATATTTTATGGGAAATAGCAAAACCAGCAGGTTAAAGTAAAAGCCAACAACAATACCAGAAGTTGGGGCTTTTTAAAAGGGAAGATTTATGATGGTTAAGCCTTGATTTAATTGAAAATAAAAAAAGAGCATGAGCAGAGGTTTTTGAGCATATTTGCCAAGGAAAAAGAGGTAGAAAACTGAAAAGTAAAAGTTAGGAAGTGATAAATGCAGACATCACTTAATGAAGAAAATTAATTCTACAAGCAGAGTGATACAGAAAGGAAACATCCGTTACTGAGGAAGGGGCATTGAGGCAGAGGACATTTGTCATCTCAAGTGACAATTAGATGAGCTCCAAACAGAGCAGGGTAAAGAAGGTAAAAATATGCAAGGGAAGAAAATGAGGCGAGGAGAATTGAAGGAATACAGAGCAGACTTTTTCAGGTCTGTTGGCCTGATTTATGCTTTTACACCCTCCTCAGCATACAAACATCCCTGAAACGAAGAGCCCGTTTTGCTCTCGTTACTGTACAGTCCTGCGAGCACCACGTCAGGTAAATCTGCTTGGCAGCAGCACCTGGGAGCAGCTGTGGGACTGAGCAGAAGGTGGTGCAGCAGCTGAGAGGTGACCTAGGGATGCCTCGCTCCCTGCCCGCTCTCAGAGGGCTGTGGAGGAGGCAGCAGCAGCCGAGTGAGCGCTGTGCTCTGCCCTGAGCTCAGGGTTGTGCTCAAATCCGGGCTCTGCAGAGCAGAACCCTCTGCAAAGGCTCAAGAACACGTCGGTCTGTCCCACTCTGTTGAGCTCCACTCACCACATTGGCCATGACTTGCCCTGCTGAAAAATCCAGGCTCTGTTTCCTTCTCTGGAGACCTGAATGCAGATGAGAAAATTTGTTGGTTCTGTTGGGGGAAGTTCCTCTTCACAAGTTATTTCCTCTCTAGGTCTCTGTTTGGGAATACAAGACCTTCCCTGCACCCCATGTGTGTTGTTTCCACGGGGACCTCAGGGCACTGGGTGTCATAATTTAGCTTGTGCCCAATTGTTCATGTTTAGAGAAGAGAGAGCTTCTAGCAACTCTAAATAAAAGAGAATAATCTCTTTGAGCTGTTAGACTGGAGTTGGTCTCCTCTCTATGATACACACCAGAGGCGAAGAGTCTGTGGTCTGTGGCTCTGCTGTTTTAATCCTGTTTATACATCATTTATTTCAAATTAGTGAGACTTAGCAGGAATCCAGAAATTTGCATCTGCTCCAGCATCAGGGCCAAATAGGCAAAAATGGAGCAAAGCCACAAGGACTACTGAGAATCTGGATAGTATTGGTTAAATGTCGTTGCTGCCTTCAGGGAGTACCTTTATTCCACTTGTGGCCCTGGCACACAGGAAGAGTGTGCTGAGATGGGAGCTGCCTTTGGGCAGTAGGGAGGGTATTTTCAGCCCTGGGGATCGTTCCAGAGCAGTGCTGGGTTACAGACACCTCCTGAGGGTCTGCTCGCTGGCTCTGTGTCGTGCCAGGAGCTGCCTGAACAAGGCATTAATTATCCATTCCTGTACATTCCTGGTTCTGATTAATTTACAAGCTTAATCTTTCCATTTGGTTATGCAATTTGCTCGATGAAATATCGCTTGCATTCTTTCTAGTAATGAAAACCCGCAAATAATCCCCGTGCACTAAGTACCTGTCCCGATTATCTACCGCGCTCATAAGCGTCTCTTGCAGAATTTTTTTGCCTGGTTAATGTTTGATTTTGTATTTATTCTAATTGCCAGTGTTGCTATTTTAGAAGTTGCCAAGCCATTGGTGGATATTCTGGTTTAATCCTTTTTGCCATCCCCTAGCAAGCTCCACACTGCCTGTTTTACAAAGCCATTCCGAGTTCCTGTGCAGACACAACTGTTCACTGGGGCTGGGCCCTGCTCCCATATGGTGCACATTAATCACAATTTAGCTATGGAAATACAAACTTGTATTTCATGCTGCATACACTTGCCCAGCTGAGGTTGAATGAAAGATTTCATTTTTGTAAGTCGTATAAACACACCTGAGACTCTGAACACAATGTAACGCGACTCTCTGTTCTACAGAACACGTCAGTTTGCTAATTAAAAATCTGCTCTTATGGTTGATGCTCGTTTCTTTTTATGTAGCCCTGGAATGTTATTAAACAAGTCTGGAATGGTGATGTGTAGTTTATTGTTTTTTCTTAAAATTGTTTCCTGCCTATTTTGTCTGTGATTTTGTTGTGTTGAAGAGTCACTCTTTGCTTTTCATTTATTGTTTTCATAGAGTAAATCTGCAAGTATTGTTTATAGTTGAAATGTTCTCAATTGTATATTTTCTGAACAGCTTGGATTTAATAGCTGGTTTATGTTTGGAATAAACAAGTAAAAAAAAAAAAAGTGAAGGGCCACGAATCAACCAAAGCAAAATAAAAACAAAGTCTTTAGAGAAGTAAGTAACAAGGCTGTATACCTTTTAGCCCAGAAAATTCATCAATCCTTTCGTCCATGTGTACACTCACGTTATCATTTCTCTTTGATTCATGTGTACTTCAGGGACTCTGATGCTTACTCTGGGTGGGAACTATCAATAGAGCTATTACAACAAGACAGAAGAAACACAGCCTGTCTCAAGTTCGGGGTTTTTTTTTTAAATATTGCCAGTGGATAAGCTGCAGCATGTTCCTCAGGCATAAAGTTATCCAGATTTTATAAGAGCAGGGTTTAGAATAAAAGAACGTCTTAGGCTGCAAAAGCAATACTTAATACTCATTTGTCAGGGAGAGAACCATAGGTCATTATGTCTCTTGCAGATAATTACTAATGAAGAACAACTTGAGAATTTGACATATACAAATACACAACTTCTGATGTGTCTTTGTATACTGGTGCCATTTATAAGATCTGCTGTGACCAAGAGAGACTCCCACTTTTAGCAATTCTTAAGTGTAAACACATGAAAAACCTAGTTTTGATCAGTAGTTTTCATGGCAAAATCCATACTACAAAACAGACCCTTTGTGCAATTAAGAAAAAATAATTTGGACTACAAGCACTGAGACAATTTCTGTTTAAGCTTGGCTGGAGGATGGTGCTCTAACATGCAAAGTGGAGTTGTATTGCACTGACATTTAAATATAATCATAGGAGTAGATGGTTGAGAGTCCAACAAGAGCCACAAGCAACTGAGTAAGTTGCTGGCAGAGGAGCTGATGGGAAGGACTGCAGTGATTGCAAATGAGGCCTGACCAGGAGGTAATGTGATTAGTGTTCTCTAAGAGCAAAGTACGTTGCAGAAATTAAATGAAGCCTGGAGTGAGGTGGAGGTGGGGAAGAAATCCCATAATTCCTCCGGTTTCATCTCATAAGAGCTTTATCATTTTCACTTGTGGGTTGTTGGTAGGGTTTGTTTTTTCCCCCCCCCCAAGCCTTGTGCTGAGGGTGTTTGAGAGTTATTGTGAGATTTGAAAGAATGCTGAGGTTTTGATCTTGTCACGACTGAAAGTCCTTTATAAATGTCAGAGTTGGTGCCTGGAAATCTGGGACGCTGCTTGGCTGCTTCTGTTGTGAGAGCTCAGCTAATGAGGCCACCAGAGAGCCACTGCCGAGCAGCCCGGGGTGGTGGCCCTGCTGCATCGAGCCTCTGGAGAGGGAGGAGGCACCTGATTTGTGATGGATGGCCAACAAACTGCCAACCCTAATTCATAATAATGTCTGGCGTTCCCATAACGGGAACCTTCTCCTGGTGCACAGCAGAGTTGTGGTCACCTCTTTCTGTCCTGACTCTCAGGATGTGGGGACGATGTCTTGAGGCTTTGCTGATTGTCCTGTCTGTCTGCTGCATTCAAACTTCGTCAGAGCAGGGGGGAATAACCAGAGCAAGGCCCCTGGAGGGGCCGTGTGGGCACTGCAGCTGGGGCAGAAGCTTGGTTGGCCTCGTGAAGGTTTTAATCCAAGTGAAACCACGGAAGCAATGTGACACCAGCACACATCTGACATCAGCAGTCACCAAAAACGTGACGTGTCCAGATTCACTTAAGTTTTTCTGGACAACTTTTTTTTGAAGTTGCATAAACATGCAGCTCCTTTAAGGATCACCAAGGAGTTTGCTTTTTTAGGAGCAGTGATTAAAAATTTCCACAGTGTGTTTAAGAGGAACAGGAGGGTTGTTACAGGAGATCCCATCAGCTGCCATTCACATGCCTGAATAACTGATTTGCACTGGAGTCTGGCAGAACTGTTTTGTTGAAGACACTGAACAAGAACAGTAACTTTTTCCTGGTGTGCCATAGGCATGTATTGATGACATACATTGAGTTTCTTCCCTCCAAACTACAGCTGTGAAAGGGCCATGCAGTTTCCTGGTTCAGCAGCACACAGAAGCCCAAGTCTTAACTTGGCACACAAAAAATTTCCTTGAGTTCAAGAAAGCTTCACATGTGCTTTAATTTATCTGCTTAAAGAGTTTTGGGCTGAGTTGTGGTCAGTGGTGACACCAATGTCCAGCTCCCCAAACCTCTGCCAACATCTGTGTCTGCTGATCCTGAGAAGCTCAGAAGAAGCAGCCTGTGTTTGAAGGGAACATAAAGGGTCCTCTACAGCAATTCAGATGTACAGATTAGGAAACTATTTTTCTAAAGCCCTAGAATGCCACCTTTCACTGCCTAGAAATTGGGTGCTTATGTTCTTCACAGATTTTGGAAATGGCAGGTGTCAAACACAAACTGTGCTGGTGCTATAGTAGAAAACTCTGTTAGTGAAATGTATTTTCCCCAAGAAAAAACAGAGAACAGTCCCAAGAGAAAGCAGGACTTTGCTGAGTGCTTGCTGTGCAAGGTGTAGGTGTGGTTTAGACAGGAGGTTCACTCTAGGAAACAGCAGCACAAATGGGTTTGTGTTTCACAAATATCAGCTTGTGAACGTGACAGTGGCCATGTAACTCTTGGTAGATCTATTGAAATGTCTGGAGACCTCGCTGTAAGACAAGCATGTGTAAATACCAGTGAACTCTGTATAAAACAAGAATATTTTTACGAACTGAATAATAAGACATCCCTTTGCCCCAGCCTACTTGATCTGTACTCTTCCTTCAGGTAAATCATCTTGATCTGACGGACACAGGCAGCACTTCCTAGATTCTGTCCTGCTTTGTAAAATTAAGTCTCTGGCTGGTTTAATTAAATTAAATTAAATTAATTAAATGGTGGTGCATGGCTTTGTCTTGGAGTTTTGTGACAGTTGATTTGGAGCACTTTAACACCACATCCATTTTGAGGTGTCATTTATTGTGGTATCTGTGAGCATTCAGGCCTCACCTGGGATCTGTCTGCTGGCCTGTGCTGGGCAGGTTTGTTCAGTTTGGGTTTTGGGGACTTGTAAATAAAGCCATGGTAGTTAGACAACAGCCACCCTATGAAACCATTGAGATCTGACATTGTGGCTCTGGAATCCCCTGAGGATCAGGAATCTGGGGAGAAGAATGGGATTCAATCACTCTGGCACTAAATCTTAGGTCTGTCATGGTAAAGGAGCACACAAACAATGATTTGGAATTTGTTTCCACTACAAAATGGATCCTTGATCCCAAGGCAATAAACAGTGAAAGAGAAAGCAGCAAAGAATCAAATATTACAGAAGCTCATGTTAAAACAAAACCTGAGATTTCTGTTGGCAATTTTGTATGGCTTTTCAGCAGCAAAATCTGGGATGCATCAAACACTTGTAATATTATATTTTTCACAATTAGAAGTCCAAATATGTGCAATTACAAACAGTAGGACTTCTGTCAGGAATGACTGCACCAAGTTTAATTTAATGTACTCAGCCTTGTAATTGTTTTTTTTTAATCTTGCTGTGCCAATGACAGCATTTTTTTGCTTCGTAGTTTTTATGTTTTATATCCTCCACAAATCACACATTTAAGACAGTTTTGTTTTGCAACATCTCTGAAATGCTGGCTTATTAGCAAGCCAGTCCATGCCAGATTATTTTAATATTGATAGACCGTATCAACAGTTGAGTTTAAGATTCGTTCCTCGTGCTGTTTTGTTAAGGTTTAGTGGGACTAAATCACAAAACATTGCTTTGCTTGGAAATTGAATTGAAAAGATCCATCTACAGTAGGATTACTTGTTTAGAGAAGGCTGCTCTTGCATTCTGAAGATTTTGGTGGTTTTCACTTGTAGTTTGGGTGCCTGCACAACACCAGGCAAATTTGAAGTGCCTCAGTGCTCCAGCACTGTGCTGAACTGGGATCTTGCTTACAAAGGATATTTTCATCTCTGCTTCCCAAAGCTCTGTCTTTGTCATAAATAAATAGGAGATAGGAAAGCAAACTTGAATTTGGAGTTATATGTAACATTAATTTTCTGTGCAATATAACCATGAGCTGCTAGAGCTGCTGGTGACAAATGATGCTGGTGCCTGTGTGTTCTTACTCAATCTTTTGAGGCTGCACATGATCCTGCAAACAGGGGGATTTTCTTTTTAATTTTTGTCCTTGCTTTGCACTGAAACACTCGCATGTGTGTTCAGGATATTGCTTATTTCATTCTTGCACTTTTAATATGAAACTTGCCAGATTTTTATCCTGGGCTTGATGGATGATTACCTGTGTGATGTGGACAGCCAGTGTGCCAGGGTTGTGTGCTGGGGAGGTGGAAGTGCCTTTGAGCCTCGTGCTCCTGGACCTCCAGCAGCTTCTGCTCCTTGTAGGGGATTACAGAAAATAAGTAGTAAAATCATGGCTTCTGTCAGGATTTTTGAATACAATCCCTTAGTCTGCACTTTGTTTGGAAATTTTGTAGGGTTTTGTCAGGCAAATCAGGTTGATCACTGCTGACTGTGACTTCTTTTGTAGAGCAGATTACAGGGTATTGCAGCGTGTAGCATGTTACAGTGCCTGAAGTTAGCTGGCTCATGATCTGCATAATCTCATGTATACACCTTCAGCAGAGACACAGCTGTACACCTTTAGCTTGAGTTGCTCAATGCATATCTCTCTGCATCCTCAGTCATTAAAAAATAAAAATTCACTGTGATAAAACATTCAGTAACTCCTTCTGGAATCTGGAATAAGAAGAAGAATTGCTGGATATACCTTGCAGACTCTGTTTCAGAATTTAGGAAAAGTCTGGCTCATTGTCTTTCATGCTCTATGTCAGGCCTCTGACATTAATGCTTTATGTCTCCTGGCACGTATTTCACATTTAAAAAGGCTTATA